>SAYR01025019.1:348935-494440 GCA_004382745.1 Argopecten irradians irradians | reverse complement strand
TATACGTATCTGATATTACTATAAAAATTCTTACAAAGATATAAGATATCTTATATGGGAATAAGATTAGGATATCTTATATATATATATATATATATATATGATAAATTTAAAGAAAAATCCTTACGGACGAAATCTTATAAGAAATAAAAACAATAACGACTGACTAGTCAGTTCGTTTATTGTTTTTATTTCTTATTAGTATATATTATAATATAAGATATCTTATATAATTTAGATTAAGATATCTTATATAATTAGATAAGATATCTTATATGAATTGATTAAGATACGGGATAGGCCATGCTCCTACTTCAATATGTTAAATTGGTCTTGCATTTAAAGAACAAAAACCCATTTTAATTCGTTAGTAAAACCTTGTATTTATTTTCTTGTGTGTGGTTTTTCGCAAAGCTGGCTTGTGTAGGTTAAGAAAATCAAAAATGAGCAAAACGAAAAAACCACAACTATGGCCTTAGATGAATAATGAAAATGTGAATTTCACCCTTTGACCTTTACCTCTAAAATAACATGGAGTGAAGAACAAATAGCGAGGTTTTGGACTAGTATACAATTACGCAGCTGGACCTAATGTATCTTCATGGCAAATATTTTTGCTTTCCACTTATGGGCTTAAAAATGCCCAATTTGGCACCCCTCCTTTGACCCTTCCCAGGGAAATCAGAGACACCAAAGGGTCATGAAATTCACAATTCTTGTAGAGGGCATTTTGTGATTTTCAATCTATTGAAGAGTTTTGATTCTTAACAAATGGTGAGTTGGAGAAAATTTTTTGGAAATTTTAGTCAATTTTAATACCTTTGTGGTCCTCCCACAGCCCTCTGGGGATTGGATGTCCATATAATCACATTGTTATTGGGCTTATACGTGAGAAGGTTTGATGCAAACACTTTCATTGAATTTTGCTTCTGTAGTTTTGGACAGGAAGTCAAATTGTTTACGGGACACGCAGGAACGACGGACGACGAAACAGCCAAAAGGCAATTAACAATAGGTCACTTGATGTGAGCAAAATTTTTTATTATATTAAAGTTAAGATAACAATGGTGAGTCACTGAATACCTGATAGTCATGCCTGTTTTTTAAGTAATTTTTTTTCCAATTTTGTTTTAATAGTATCAATCAAAGAATAAAGAAAGTAAAGTTTCTTTAATCCTTACTACTAACTCTGCAAGGACAGTTACAGAACCTTCCCAACTGACAGGACGCGCGACAACTATAGGTTGATGACATGGGGGCGGTACGAACTGACTTATTTTAAAACTACTAATTCTACATTTCTCACTCGCAAAGAACTTCTTTTCTGTATTCTCAGTGATAATCTAACATGAACTTTCAAAATTTGTATCAAATTATCATTCTATTAAACTTATGAATTAAGTTGAGACGAAAGTCTCAAATGACTTTATCTAACCGCAATTTGTCCGTGTAGTGCGTCGTCCATTGTGTGTCGTTAACCATATGACATTTCGACTTTCTTCTTCAAAACTGCTAAAGTAAATTCAATGAAAGTTTGCACAACCTTCTAAGGCATAAGTGCCATAACAAAATTATGAATTATATGACCCCACTCCACGGGGGCTGTGGGAGAGGCCAAAATCAGGGTGAAATATCTAAGATTCAAAAACTCCTCCACTCGCAGATATGTAGGATCAAATTACTCTTCATAAATTGAAGGTCTTAAGGCCCCTAAAGGAATTGGAATTTCATGCCTGGGTATTAGATTTTCGCCTGGGGAGTGGGGTTCAATATTTATATAGTTTATATAAAAAAAAACACATTTATGAGATTATTTGCTCAATTTTCGTAGGAAAGAGTCAAATCTTGGTTAGAATTATAGCCCTGAGATAGGATTTTAACATAATCCATAAGGGCCAGGCTGACTCCCAGGGACCAGAGGGGCGGACCAAAAGAGGTCAAATGGCTGAAAATTAAAAAAAAAAATCTTTTGAATTCACAGAATTGATGGACATATACTCTAACGTTATGGAAAAGTCTTGCAGGCCCTCTAAAATATTATGTGTAATTTCCTTAGCCGGGGTCTCAGATTTTTCTCTCGGTGAGGGGGGAGGGGCAACTTATCTATAGTTTATTATAGGGAAAAACACATTTAGCATTATTTGCTCAATTTTCATAGGAAATGTAACAGATATAATGGAATTACAATTTACTCTTGTTAAAAGAGTTATTTCCCCTTTATTATGGTCATCGACCGGGGTCAGGAGACCTATAGTCGTCCATGTTCGTCCGTCGTCAGGTCCGCCGTGCGCCGTGCGTTAACTTTCACATTTTATGAACTTCTTCTCAAGTCTACCAGTGCCATTTGGCTGAACACAGTAGGAAATTGATCCTGACATGGTCCCGAAAAGTGTTTGTTATTTTCGAGGTCGATCCGAAATCCAGAAGATGGCCGCCACAGCCGCCATCTTGAAAACACCATTTTGAACAAAAATTCTTCTTAATTCTACCAGTGCCATTTGGCTGAAAACATGTAGGAAATTGATCCTGACATGTTGGTCCCGATAAGTGTTGTTATTTAGGTCGATCTGAAATCTAAGATGGGCGCCATAAGCACATGTTGAACTTCTCTAAAGTTCTACTTAGTGCAATTTTGGCTTGAAATTCTTGCCTATGAAATGAGTCTGACCACAGTCCCAACAAAAGTGTGTTCTTTTCGAGTCAATTCAAATATCCAAGAAGGCCATCACAGCCGCCATCTTGAAAACAGATTTTGAAAACAAAACCTTTTTCTTCTTCCCAAAAAAAAGTCTACCGGGTGTCGATTTGGCTGAAACTTTGCATTTAAATGATCTGACATGGGTCTCGACCCAAAGTGTTGTTATTTTATGCGCGTTGATCCAAAAACCAAGATGGCTGCTACAACCACCATCTTGAAAACAGATTTGAACTTCTATCTCAAGTTCTTACTGGTGGATTTGGCTTGAAAACTGCTGAAATTATCCTGACATGGTCTCAAACAAAGTGTTTTTATTTTTCTAGGGTCGAATCTTAAAAACCGAGATGGCCGCCACAGCGCCCATTCTTGAAAACAATTTTGATTAACCTCTTCTCAAGTTCTAGCGGTTTATTTTGGCTGAACTTCATGAAACATGATCCTGATCATGGTCCCCCAACCAAAGTGTTGTTATTTTTCGAGTCATCCTAAATCCAAGATGGCCACCCAGCGCCATCTTGATAAACACTTTTGAACTTCTTCTCAAGTTCTAGATAGGTTGCGATTTAGCTGAAACTTACGTTAAATGATCCTAACAGTCCTTAACCAAGTGTTGCTATTTTTTGCTCGATCTGAAATCCAGATGGCGCCATAGCCGCCATCTTGAAAAACACATGTTGAACTTCTTTCTCAAGTTCTACTCTGTGCAATTGTGAAACTTGCATGAAAATGATCCCTGCCATGGTCCCGACAAACATTATTATTTTTTGGGTCACGAAAAACCAAGCTATGGCCGCCACAGCAGCCATCTTGAAAACAGATTTTGAACTTCTTGCTCGAAATTCTACCGGTGTGATTGCTGAAATTTGCCATGAAATGATCCTGACAGTTGGTCCCAACAAAGTGTTGCTGTATTTTCGAGTCGATAAACGAAATCTAAGTGGCAGCCACAACCACCATCTTGAAAACTCATTTTGAACTCTTCTCAAGTTCTAGCAGTGCGAAAATCCAAGATGCCGCCACGAGCCGCCATCTGAAAACACATTTTGAACTTCACTCAAGTTCTACCGGTGCGATATGCTAAATTGCATTGAAATGATCGCTGACATGGTCCTGACAAATGATTGTTTATTTTTGGTTGCATCCGAAAACCAAGATAGCCGCCACAACCGCCATTCTTGAAAACACTGTTGAACTTTCTTCTCAAGTTCTTACTTGATGCGATTTGGCTGAAACTTGCTTGAAATGCATCCTGACATGGTCCCAACAAAGTGTTTATTTTTCGAGTCGATCCGAATCAAGAGATGGCCACCACAGCCGCCATCTTGAAAACAAATTTTGAACCTCTTCCCAAGTTTCTAGCGGTTGTTATTTTGGACTGAAACTTGCATGGAAATGATCCTGACATGGTCCCAACAAAGTGTTGTTATTTTCGAGTCGATCCGAAATCCAAGATGGCCACACACAGCCGCCATCTGAAAACACATTGAACTTCATCTCAAGGTTCTAGAGGTGCGATTTAGGAAACTTACGTAAAATGATCTAAATGCCGTCCTAACCAAGTGTTGGTTATTTTTTTGCTCGATCTGAAATCAAGATGGGCGCCATACCGCCATCTTGAAAACACCATGTTTGAACTTCTTCTCAAGTTTCTACCAGTGCAATTTGGCTGAAAACTTGCATGAAATGATCCTGACAGGTCCTTTCGACAAAGCATTTTTATTTTTGGGTTCATCCGAAAAACCAAGATGGCCGCCCAAACAGCAGCCATCTTGAAAACAGATTTTGAACTTCTTCTCAAATTCTTACCGGTGTGATTTGGCTGAAAATTTGCATGATAATGATCCTGACATGGTCCCAACAAAGTGTTGTTATTTTCGAGTCGATACGAAATCCAAGATGAGCAGCCACAACCACCATCTTTGAAAACTCATTTTGAACCTCTTCTCAAGGTCTAGCAGTGGCGAAATCCCAAGATGGCCGCCACAGCCGCCATCTGAAAACACATTTTGGAACTTCATCTCAAGTTTCTTACCGTGCGAATGGGCTGAAACTTGCATGAAATGATCCTACAGGTTCCTGACAAATGATTGTTATTTTTTGGGTGATCCGAAAACCAAGATAGCCGCCACAACCGCCATCTTGGATAAAAACACATGTTGAACTTCTTCCAATTTCTACTGATTGCGATTTTGGTGAAACTTCTGAAATGATCCTGACATGGTCCCAACAAAGTGTGTTATTTTTCGAGTCGATCCGAATCCAAGATGGGCCACCACAGCCGCCATCTTGAAAAGCAAATTTTTGAACCTCTTCCAAGTTCTAGCGGTTTTATTTGGCTGAAACTTGCATTGTGAAATGATCCTGACTGGTCCCAACAAAGTGTTGTATTTTTCGAGTCGATCGAATATCCAATGATGGCCACCACATCCGCCATCTTGAAACAACATTTTGAACTTCATTCTTCAAGTTCTAGAGGTGCGATTTAGCTGAAAACTTTACGTAAATGATCCTAACATGGTCCTAACCAAGCTGTTGGTATTTTTTTGCTCGATCTGAAATCCAAGATGGGCGCCATAGGCCGCCAGTCTTGAAAACAGATTTTGAACTTCTTTCTCAAATACCAGTGCGATTTTTGGCTTGAACTTGCATGAAATATCGACATCGGTTCCCAATAAGTTTGTTATTTTCGAGTCGATACGAAATTCCAAGATGTCGCCACAACCGCCATCTTGAAAACTCATTGTGAATTCTTCCTTAAGTTCTAGCAGTGCGATTTAGCCTGAAAACCTTGCATGAAATTGATCGCTTGGACATGGTCCCGACAAAGGATTATTATTTTTTGGGTCGATCCGAAAAACCAGGATGCTGCCGCAGCCGCCATCTTTGGAACTCATTTGAACTTCTTCTCAAGTTCTACCGGTGCGATTTGGCTGAAATTTGTACATTGAAATGATCCTGACATGTCCCAACAAAGTGTTGTTATTTTTTTGTGTTGATCCAAAAACCAAGATGACCGCCACAACTGCATTCTTGAACAGATTTTGAACTTTTTTAAGTTTCTACAAGTGGCGATTAGCCTGAAACTTGCATGAAATGATCCTGACATTGGTCCCACAAATTATTGTTATTTTTTAGGTTCAAGCCGAAAAACCAAGATGTCCTCACAGCAGCCATCTTGAAACAGATTTTGAACTTCTTCTCAAATTCTACCAGTGCGATTTGGCTGAAACTTGCATGAAATGATCCTGACATGGTCCGACAAAGGATTGTTATTTTTTGGTTCGATCTGAAAACCAGATGGCCGCCACAGCCGCCATCTTTAAAACAAGATTTTAACTTCTTCTAAATTTCTAGCAGTTTGATTTGGCTGAAACTTTGCATTGAAATGATCCTGACATGGTTCCAACAAAGTGTTTGTTATTTTTTCGAGTCGATATGAATCAAGATGGCAGCCACAACCGCCATCTTTGGAACTCATTTTGAACTTACTTCTCGGATTTTAGCGCCTGCATTGGTCTATGGTCTGTAGTGCCTTTTGCTATTTTTAGGTTTCATTTTTTGCAATTTTTTCCTGTAAACCAGGAAACATTGCCTGAATTAATATTATTTTTTTGTACCAGGTTCCGTCTGGATCATAACTTTAAACCAGAAGAGATATTTCCATGAAATTTCATAGACATTGTTCTTATGCGTCTAGTAGTGCCTTTGCTATTTAGTAGATTTTCATTTTTTTGCATTTCTGAACCATGGAAAACGTTGATGAAATATTCATATTTTGTACCAGGTTTCGTTTCCGCAGCATTAACTGGTAAAACCGGCTGAGATATATGCACAGAATCAATAGGCCCACATTAGTCTTATGGCTTAAGTGCCTTTGCTATTTGAAGGTTTTCACTTTTTTGTACTTTTTCTGTAACCATGGAAAACATGCTGAAAATGGCAGATTTTTGTGTAAGAATCGTTTCCGGAGCACAAACTCTAAAACCAGCAGAGAGATTTCCATGAAACTTCATAACACATTATGTAGGACTTTCTAATTTTTGTATTATGCTTTACTTTTTATTTATATGCATCAGTAAACTCAGATATATAAACTCAATTACTGATGAACATTCACTAGACACTTTTATGTTAGGACTTCTAATTTTGTATTATGCTTTACTTTTATATATGCATGCAGTTAAAAAACTCAGATATATAAAACTCAATTACTATGGAACATTCACGTAATTCCTATGTAACTCGTCGCTGTTTAAAACAAAATTCAAAAATCACACGTTAGTGCTGAACTTTGTTAAAGCTAAGATCAATTCTGGATACTTTTCAAAGAGCAAATGTTCAAAGTTGCGTGTTCACTTGTTAAAAAACATAAATATGTTTTGTATATATTCTTCAATTGGCAGCTGGGTTTTAAAATTACTTTCCTATACTCTTACTAGCATATAAAATTAATGCATTAAATTGATTTAGCTCTCCATTGGCGGGCGATAACGGTGGAATCTGAATGACTATGTCCTTGTTAATTTTTGTGTCGATCTGAAATCCAGTTGGCGCCACAGCCGCCCGGTCAATTCTACCGCTGCAATTTTGCTGAAACTTGCATGAAATGATCCTGACATCGCGTCCCAACAAAGTGTTATTTTTGGGTCGATCCGAAAACCAAAGATGGGCGCTACAGCCGCCATCTTTTGAAAAAACAGATTTCTGAACTTCTTCTCAAATTCGTTTACCAGGTGCGATTTGGCTGAAACTTTGCATTGAAAATGATCCTGACATGGTCCCAACCAAAGTGTTGTTATTTTTTATGGGTCGATCTGAAATCAAGGATGGCTGCCACAACCGCCATCTTGGAAAACACATTTGAACTTCTTCTCAAGTTCTAGCGGTGCCGATTTAGCTGAAACTTGCATGAAATGATGCCTGACATGGTCCTGACAAAGTGTTGTTAAATTTTTGTGTCGATCCGAAAATCCAAGATGGCCGCCACAGGCCGCCATCTTGAAAACAGATTTTGAACTTCTTTCTCAAATTTTACAGTGCATTTGGCTGAAACTGCATGAAATGATCCTACATGTCCCAACAAAGGTTGTATTTTGGGTCGATCTGAAATCCAAGCATGGGCGCCATAGCCGCCGTCTTGAAAATACCATTTTGGGAATTTCTTCTCAAGTTCTACTTGGTTGCGATTTTGCTGAAACTTGCATGAAATGATCCTGAACATGTCCCCGACAAAGTGTTGTTTATTTTTTGGTTGATCCGCAAACCAAGATGGCCGCCACAGCCGCCATCTTGAAAAAGTATTTAATTCTTCTCAAGCTCTACCAGTGCTATTTGCCTAACTGCATAAAATGATTCCGTTGTGTGGTATCTTTTAAATTATGTTGCCGTAACTGGGCGAATAATTTTAACCATGCATTTTTTTCATCATTGATTGATTAAAAACCATAGTGTGATGAATAAAGCTGTAAAAAATCATTCATAATGGCTCAGATGATGTAGAAATGTATTTATAACACAGAATGATGTACTGTAAATTGTTGTTTTATGCCTTAAATATGTTAAATGAAAACATACTGCAGAAGTCACTTACAATTACTAAAAAAATTGTAAAAATGTGTATATGAAATTGTTAGACCACCAATTTGGCTTCATGGTCTGACCGTTATGTACTCATTTCACTTTCACTATTGATTGTAAATTAAATAATCATTTTTTCAACTCTTATTTGTATCATGTAAATTAAACCTATGCATTGAAAGCACTGCAATTTTCCAAAAAAGTTGGTAAATTTTGGGTGATGAATACATATTACTGTAAAAGCTATCCTTGATTCTGAGTATGAAAAATGACTTTAAAGTTTAATCCACCCTAGATTCTGGAAATAGGTATGAGAGAAAATAAAGTATATATATTAGCTAAATAAATTCATGTGTCATGTTATTTGTTGTTAATATACTCTTACTTTTATTACACTATATAAAGATATTTTGTTAAATACTAGCTCCCTGACTTTTCCAAAACCTCTCTCAGCTTGGTTGTATTAGTCTCGAATAGCCACCCCTGGAAGCTAGCACACCCTTGCACTCGGGCTATTTTCGTAAAACCAATCAGATTGAGGTGGGCGGGACTTGTTTTTCCTGATCACCCCATCATTTGCTTAGGTGACGTACATTTGGACGGAGCTGTTTTCCAATCACGTCCATCTTCCTTGACGCTTACTTAAGGATCGACGTTAGGAATTCGATCGGAATCTGTTTTACGAACCTCATCATGTTTATTTTATAGTGAGAGGCTTGTGAAAAATGCTAATGGGTCAGAGGGATTTACCTTTTAATGTATCATGTACGTACAGTGTTATGTATATATTGTAGGCCTACCTGTAAGTGTTAACGTCTCGATATTTCAACAATACTTGTATATTTTAGTATTATGCCTAACGTACTGGTAAAATGTTGAAATGAGAAATAATAGCTGAATCAAATTTTAACCTTCGGTTGAATAGAAGCAAACAAAATCGGACGTGGAATCACAAATATTATCATCTGCGGAATAATTTGGTATGTGAAGATTAAGATTTACGTAAGAATCCTTACAATGTAAAATTTCTCTCAATCTCTAATGACCATTGTCGACAGGAATATAAGCGTATGAGAGTAAATATATTTTTAGGTCAACTGAGACGAAGTCTCAAGTGACCTATTTCTAATCGCTTTGTCTCGTCGTCCGTCGTCCGTCGTCCGTCGTATGTCCGTAAAACAATTTACATTTTCGACTTCTTCTCCAAAACTGCTGAAAGCAATTTCAATGAATTTGCACAAACTTTCTAGCATAAGGCCTAATCAAAATTGTGATTATAATGGTCCCCACCCCCCAGGGGCTGTGGGAGGGGCAAAAGGCGGAAAATTGATGTAAAATTTCCAAATAAATCTCTTCTCTACTCACAGATGAGGTAGAATCAAATAATCTCATTAGATAGAAAGATCTTAAGTTTTTTACAAAAATTTGAAATTATTATGGACCCTGGGTCTCGTAGTTTCCCCCTGGGGAGGGGGTTTTAAGTTTTACTATAGTTTATATGGCGAAAACACATTTTTTGCGCATTATTCCTCGAACTTGCCTTATTCCCTCGCTCCGCCTCGCGGAAATAGACAAGTCTCGGAAAACCAGGAAAACTAGCTATATCCCACAACTCCATACTTCAACTGTATAATATATAAACAAAATTATTTTCTCATCTGCCTAGTCTTTTTTGCTCCATTGGGCGTTAACATATTATATTGGAGTATGTTCTTATAATCTCTATATTTTAAGGTTACCTAGATGATTTATCTCAAGTGACCTATTTCTTATTGCCTTGTTGTCTGTCGTCGTGCATCTGCATTCTTATCCGTCGTGCGTCGTTACATATGTCTAAACAATTTACATTTTTGACTTCTTGCTCCAAAACTGGCAAAGCATATTTCAATGAAATGCACATACCTTCTAAGGCATAAGGACAATCAAAATTGGAAGAATATGGTCCCCAACACCCAGGGGCTGTGGAGGGCCATTAATTGATTAATTATTTTACATCTTGAACTTACAAACAAGCTTAACCGGGTGTCTCTTCAGTCCATTAAATATGAATTTTCTATTAATTTTTGCTTCTGCAATTACCTGGATCCATAGAGATTTACAGCAAAAGTGCTAATTTTGGGATTTTTCATGGATTTTTCTCAGTTTTCACATAATTTAAGGCTATAAATGTATTTTTTGTAGTAGAGTTAGTGTTCGGAGTAACGATATATGTCAGTTATTGCCATCTATAGAAATAGAGGGAAAAGGGCTTTTTCATGGAAATGGGAATAGATTACAGTTTTTATAGATTACATGTAATATTCTGTATTCAAGGACAGGAACTTCATATTGTGATGTAATTATGCAGGAATTTATAGCATTTGAAGTCATGTTAAGATTTATCTATCAGAATAAGTGTTTTAGTGCAAGGTAAAGAAAAACAGGATTTGGTATAGCAGAAAATAATAACATAAGTATTTGATGACATCATTTGCGGCATATAATGAGGATGTCAACATTATTAGACGTCATGTAAACTATGACGTCCAGCAGACAGGTAAGATTCATAGCAATCCAGTATTTTTTCAATTTCTGCATAGAGAGACACTCTAAATACCATATTCAATTTTTTAGAATGAATTTTATTTCAGAAAACTGCACAGTTATTTAACTTTTAATTTTATAAATTACCTCCCCTTGTTACGTTGTACCTATGAGGAAATTGGCAGTACTCTAGTGGTACTATTAGAGATGACACAGTAGTCCGGATAGGTTCCATTTTGGTTTGTCACTAACTTTGTTTTAGGACATAATTTTGGTTTTGGAAAACTTAAAAATATACAAAGCAGCTGTATTTACAAGGCTTATATTTTTTGAAAAATGACTTTATTACATTGATTTTGCTAAATTTTCATTTCATTTATCTTAGAGAAATCACAATCTAAACAGTGAAACTGGTTGTAAATACATATATTTTCTTTGTTACAACTAAAGGGGGATAATTGGCTCAGTTTGCATTCTGTAATTTGCTACCTTAGGATGGTATGCTTGGACTGTTAATTGGTTAATCATTTACACTTGAGCAGCAAGCTTGAAAACAGCGAACCGGTGTCTTTAAGTCATTTAATATAAATTCTAATAATTTTGCTCTGCTATTACCTTAGTATCCATGGAGATTTACGCAAAAGTGCTAAAAATTTTTTGGAGATTTTCATGGATTCTCAGTTTCACATTAATTAATGCTATAATGTGTTTTTTGTGCTAGTAAGGAGTGATTCGACTATAGCCGATATTGTCGTTATGCATTTACTTTAAGAAAAAAGGGATAGGATTTTTTTCATGAAATGGGAATAGATTACAGTTTTATTAAATACAGTAATTATTCTGTATTCTAAGGACGAATCTCATTATTATGATAATATGCAGGATTCTATAGCATTTTTGAAGGTCTGTTAAGATTTATCCTATTCAGAATAAGTGTATTTAGTGCCAGTAAGAAGACAGGTTTGTTATCTATGATTATTATATATTACTAACATCTCAGCAAATTCAATGAAAGTTTGCACAAACCTTCTCACGTATAAGGCCAATAACAATGGTGAATTATATGGCTCCAATCCCCCAGAGGGCTGTGGGAGGGACCAAAAGGTGTAAAATTGACTAAAATTTCAAAAATTTTCTCCACTCACCATTTGGTAGAATCAAACTCTTCATAGATTGAAAGATCACAATGCCCTCTACAAGAATTGTGAATTTCATGACCCTGGTGTCTCTGATTTTCCCCTGGGAAGGGGGTCAAAGGAGGGGTGCCAAATTGGGCCATTTTAAGGCCACTAAGTGAAAAGCAAAATATTTTGCATGAAGATACATTAGGGTCAGCTGCGTATTGTATACTATGCAAAACCTCCTATTTGTTCTTCACTCATGGTTATTTTAGAGGTCAAAGGTCAAAGGGTGAAATTCACATTTTCATTATTACAGTCCTAAGGCCATAGTTGTGGTTTTTTTCCGTTTTGCGTCATTTTGATTTTCTTTAACCTACAAGCCAGCTTTGCGAAAAAACACACACAAGAAAATAAATACAAGGTTTTACTAACGAATTAAATGGGTTTTTTTTATGGCAAGCCAATTTAACATTTATTGAAGGAGCATGGCCTATCCCGTATCTAATCGAATCATATAAGATATCTTATCTAATTATATAAGATATCTTATCTAATTATATAAGATATCTTATATATATATATATATATATAAGAAATAAAAACAATAACGACTGACTAGTCAGTCGTTATTGTTTTTATTTCTTATATATATATATATATATATAAGATATCTTATATAATTAGATAAGATATCTTATATAATTAGATAAGATATCTTATATGATTCGATTAGATACGGGATAGGCCATGCTCCTTCAATAAATGTTAAATTGGCTTGCCATAAAAAAAACCCATTTAATTCGTTAGTAAAACCTTGTATTTATTTTCTTGTGTGTGTTTTTTCGCAAAGCTGGCTTGTAGGTTAAAGAAAATCAAAATGACGCAAAACGGAAAAAAACCACAACTATGGCCTTAGGACTGTAATAATGAAAATGTGAATTTCACCCTTTGACCTTTGACCTCTAAAATAACCATGAGTGAAGAACAAATAGGAGGTTTTGCATAGTATACAATACGCAGCTGACCCTAATGTATCTTCATGCAAAATATTTCGCTTTTCACTTAGTGGCCTTAAAATGGCCCAATTTGGCACCCCTCCTTTGACCCCCTTCCCAGGGGAAAATCAGAGACACCAGGGTCATGAAATTCACAATTCTTGTAGAGGGCATTGTGATCTTTCAATCTATGAAGAGTTTGATTCTACCAAATGGTGAGTGGAGAAAATTTTTGAAATTTTAGTCAATTTTACACCTTTTGGTCCCTCCCACAGCCCTCTGGGGGATTGGAGCCATATAATTCACCATTGTTATTGGCCTTATACGTGAGAAGGTTTGTGCAAACTTTCATTGAATTTGCTTCTGTAGTTTTGGACAAGAAGTCAAAATTGTTTACGGACACGCAGGGAACGACGGACGACGACAGCCAAAAAGGCAATTACAATAGGTCACTTGAGTGAGCAAAAAATTTTTTATTATATATAAAGTTTAAAGATAACAATGGTAGTCAACTGAATACCTGATATCATGCCTGTTTTTTAAGTAATTTATTTTCCCAATTTTGTTTTATAGTACTCCATCAAAGAATAAAGGAAAGTAAAGTTCTTTAATCCCTATACTAACTCTGCAAGACAGTTACAGAACCTCCCAACTGACAGGACGCGCACAACTATAGGTGACTGACATGGGAGGCGCGTACGAACTGACCTTATTATTAAAACTACTAATTCACATTCTCACTCGCAAAGAACTTCTTTTCTGTATTCTTCAGTTGATAATCTAACCATGAACTTCAAAATTGTATCAAATTATCATTCTATTAAACTTATGAATTAAGTTGAGACGAAGTCTCAAATGACTTTATCTAACCGCAATTTGTCCGTCGTAGTGCGTCGTCCATTGTGTGTTCGTAACCAATTGACATTTTCGACTTCTTCTCCAAAACTGCTAAAGTAAATTCAATGAAAGTTTGCACAAACCTTCTAAGGCATAAGGCCAAACAAAATTATGAATTATATGACCCCCACTCCCAGGGGGGCTGTGGGAGAGGCCAACAGGGTGAAAATATCTAAAATTTCAAAAACTCCTCCACTCGCAGATATGGTAGGATCAAATACTCTTCATAAATTGAAAGGTCTTAAGGCCCTCTATAAGAATTGTGAATTTCATGGCCCTGGGGGTATTAGATTTTTCCCTGGGGAGGGGGTCAAATTTACTATAGTTTATATAAAAAAAAACACATTTATGAGTATTATTTGCTCAATTTTCGTAGGAAATGAGTCAAACTTGGTTAGAATTATTAGCCTGAGATAGGATTTTAACATCATATCCATATAGGGCCTAGCTGACTCCCAGGGACCAGAGGGGCAGGACCAAAAGAGGTCAAAATGGCTGAAATTAAAAAAAAAATCTTTTGAATTCACAGAATTGATGGACATATACTCGTAACGTATTGAAAAGTCTTGAGGCCCTCTAAAATATTTGTGAATTTCCTAGCCCGGGGGTCTCAGATTTTTCTCTCGGGAGGGGGGGGGGCAACTTACTATAGTTTATATAGGGAAAACACATTTAGCATTATTTGCTCAATTTTCATAGGAAATGTAACAGATATAATGGAATACAATACTCTTGTTAAAAGAGTTATTTCCCTTTATTAGGTCATCTGACCCGAAGGGTCAGGATGACCTATAGTCGTCATGTTTCGTCCGTCGTCGTCCGCCGTGCGCCGTGCGTTAACTTTTCACATTTTGAACTTCTTCTCAAGTTCTACCAGTGCCATTTGGCTGAAACATGTAGGAAATGATCCTGACATGGTCCCGATAAAGTGTTGTTATTTTTTAGGTCGATCTGAAATCTAAGATGGGCGCCATAGCCACATGTTGAACTTCTTCTAAAGTTCTACTAGTGCAATTTGGCTGAAACTTGCATGAAATGATCCTGACACAGTCCCAACAAAGTGTTGTTCTTTTTCGAGTCAATTCAAAATCCAAGAAGGCCATCACAGCCGCCATCTTGAAAACAGATTTTGAACTTCTTCTCAAGTTCTACCGGTGCGATTTGGCTGAAACTTGCATTAAATGATCTTGACATGGTCTCGACAAAGTGTTGTTATTTTATGGGTTGATCCAAAAACCAAGATGGCTGCTACAACCACCATCTTGAAAACAGATTTTGAACTTCTTCTCAAGTTCTACTGGTGCGATTTGGCTGAAACTTGCTTGAAATTATCCTGACATGGTCTCAACAAAGTGTTTTTATTTTCTAGGTCGATCTAAAAACCGAGATGGCCGCCACAGCCGCCATCTTGAAAACAAATTTTGAACCTCTTCTCAAGTTCTAGCGGTTTTATTTGGCTGAAACTTGCATGAAATGATCCTGACATGGTCCCAACAAAGTGTTGTTATTTTTCGAGTCGATCCTAAATCCAAGATGGCCACCACAGCCGCCATCTTGAAAACACATTTTGAACTTCTTCTCAAGTTCTAGAGGTGCGATTTAGCTGAAACTTACGTAAAATGATCCTAACATGTTCCTAACCAAGTGTTGGTATTTTTTTGCTCGATCTGAAATCCAAGATGGGCGCCATAGCCGCCATCTTGAAAACACATGTTGAACTTCTTCTCAAGTTCTACCAGTGCAATTTGGCTGAAACTTGCATGAAATGATCCTGACATGGTCCCGACAAAGCATTATTATTTTTTGGGTTCATCCGAAAACCAAGATGGCCGCCACAGCAGCCATCTTGAAAACAGATTTTGAACTTCTTCTCAAATTCTACCGGTGTGATTTGGCTGAAATTTGCATGAAATGATCCTGACATGGTCCCAACAAAGTGTTGTTATTTTTCGAGTCGATACGAAATCCAAGATGGCAGCCACAACCACCATCTTGAAAACTCATTTTGAACTTCTTCTCAAGTTCTAGCAGTGCGAAATCCAAGATGGCCGCCACAGCCGCCATCTTGAAAACACATTTTGAACTTCATCTCAAGTTCTACCGGTGCGATATGGCTGAAACTTGCATGAAATGATCCTGACATGGTCCTGACAAATGATTGTTATTTTTTGGGTTGATCCGAAAACCAAGATAGCCGCCACAACCGCCATCTTGAAAACACATGTTGAACTTCTTCTCAAGTTCTACTGATGCGATTTGGCTGAAACTTGCTTGAAATGATCCTGACATGGTCCCAACAAAGTGTTGTTATTTTTCGAGTCGATCCGAAATCCAAGATGGCCACCACAGCCGCCATCTTGAAAACAAATTTTGAACCTCTTCCCAAGTTCTAGCGGTTTTATTTGGCTGAAACTTGCATGAAATGATCCTGACATGGTCCCAACAAAGTGTTGTTATTTTTCGAGTCGATCCGAAATCCAAGATGGCCACCACAGCCGCCATCTTGAAAACACATTTTGAACTTCATCTCAAGTTCTAGAGGTGCGATTTAGCTGAAACTTACGTAAAATGATCCTAACATGGTCCTAACCAAGTGTTGGTATTTTTTTGCTCGATCTGAAATCCAAGATGGGCGCCATAGCCGCCATCTTGAAAACAGATTTTGAACTTCTTCTCAAATTCTACCAGTGCGATTTGGCTGAAACTTGCATGAAATGATCCTGACATGGTCCCAATAAAGTGTTGTTATTTTTCGAGTCGATACGAAATCCAAGATGGCAGCCACAACCGCCATCTTGAAAACTCATTTTGAACTTCTTCCTAAGTTCTAGCAGTGCGATTTAGCTGAAACTTGCATGAAATGATCCTGACATGGTCCCGACAAAGGATTATTATTTTTTGGGTCGATCCGAAAACCAAGATGGCTGCCGCAGCCGCCATCTTGAAAACTCATTTTGAACTTCTTCTCAAGTTCTACCGGTGCGATTTGGCTGAAACTTGCATGAAATGATCCTGACATTGTCCCAACAAAGTGTTGTTATTTTTTTGTGTTGATCCAAAAACCAAGATGACCGCCACAACTGCCATCTTGAAAACAGATTTTGAACTTTTTTTAAGTTCTACAAGTGCGATTTAGCTGAAACTTGCATGAAATGATCCTGACATGGTCCCCACAAATTATTGTTATTTTTTAGGTTCAACCGAAAACCAAGATGTCCGTCACAGCAGCCATCTTGAAAACAGATTTTGAACTTCTTCTCAAATTCTACCAGTGCGATTTGGCTGAAACTTGCATGAAATGATCCTGACATGGTCCCGACAAAGGATTGTTATTTTTTGGGTCGATCTGAAAACCAAGATGGCCGCCACAGCCGCCATCTTTAAAACAGATTTTGAACTTCTTCTAAATGTTCTAGCAGTTTGATTTGGCTGAAACTTGCATGAAATGATCCTGACATGGTTCCAACAAAGTGTTGTTATTTTTCGAGTCGATATGAAATCCAAGATGGCAGCCACAACCGCCATCTTGAAAACTCATTTTGAACTTCTTCTCGGATTTTAGCGCTGCATTGGTCTTATGGTCTAGTAGTGCCTTTTGCTATTTTTAGGTTTTCATTTTTTGCAATTTTTTCCGTAAACCATGGAAACATTGCTGAAAATATCATTTTTTTGTACCAGGTTCGTCTGGATCATAACTCTAAAACCAGAAGAGATATTTCCATGAAATTTCATAGACACATTGTTCTTATGGTCTAGTAGTGCCTTTTGCTATTTTTAGATTTTCATTTTTTGCATTTTTTCTGTAACCATGGAAACGTTGATGAAAATATCATATTTATGTACCAGGTTCGTTTCCGCAGCATAACTGGAAAACCGGTTGAGATATATGCACAGAACTCAATAGGCACATTAGTCTTATGGCCTAGAAGTGCCTTTTGCTATTTGAAGGTTTTCACTTTTTGTACTTTTTTCTGTAACCATGGAAACATTGCTGAAAATGGCAGATTTTTGTGTAAGAATCGTTTCCGGAGCACAACTCTAAAACCAGCAGAGATATTTCCATGAAACTTCATAGACACATTTTATGTAGGACTTCTAATTTTGTATTATGCTTTACTTTTTATTTAATATGCATGCAGTAAAACTCAGATATATAAACTCAATTACTATGAACATTCACTAGACACATTTTATGTAGGACTTCTAATTTTGTATTATGCTTTACTTTTTATTTAATATGCATGCAGTAAAACTCAGATATATAAAACTCAATTACTATGAACATTCACTTAATTCCTATGTAACTCGTCGCTGTTTAAAACAAATCAAAAATCACACTGTTAGCTGCTGAACTTTGTTAAAGCTAAGATCAATTCTGGTACTTTTCAAAGAAGCAAATGTTTTCAAAGTTGGTTTCACTTTGTTAAAAAAAACATAAATATGTTTTGTATATATTCTTCAATTGCAGCTGGGTTTTAAAATACTTTCCCTATACTCTTACTAGCATATAAAATTAATGCATTAATTGATTTAGCTCTCCATTGGCGGGGGATCTGAATGACTATGTCCTTGTTAATTTTTGTGTCGATCTGAAATCCAAGTTGGCGCCACAGCCGCCGGTGCAATTCTACCGCTGCAATTTTGCTGAAACTTGCATGAAATGATCCTGACATGGTCCCAACAAAGTGTTGTTATTTTTGGGTCGATCCGAAAACCAAGATGGCCGCTACAGCCGCCATCTTGAAAACAGATTTTGAACTTCTTCTCAAATTCTACCAGTGCGATTTGGCTGAAACTTGCATGAAATGATCCTGACATGGTCCCAACAAAGTGTTGTTATTTTTTGGGTCGATCTGAAATCCAAGATGGCTGCCACAACCGCCATCTTGAAAACACATTTTGAACTTCTTCTCAAGTTCTAGCGGTGCGATTTAGCTGAAACTTGCATGAAATGATCCTGACATGGTCCTGACAAAGTGTTGTTAATTTTTGTGTCGATCCGAAATCCAAGATGGCCGCCACAGCCGCCATCTTGAAAACAGATTTTGAACTTCTTCTCAAATTTTACCAGTGCAATTTGGCTGAAACTTGCATGAAATGATCCTGACATGGTCCCAACAAAGTGTTGTGATTTTTTGGGTCGATCTGAAATCCAAGATGGGCGCCATAGCCGCCGTCTTGAAAATACATTTTGAATTTCTTCTCAAGTTCTACTGGTGCGATTTTGCTGAAACTTGCATGAAATGATCCTGACATGGTCCCGACAAAGTGTTGTTATTTTTTGGGTTGATCCGAAAACCAAGATGGCCGCCACAGCCGCCATCTTGAAAACAGATTTTAACTTCTTCTCAAGCTCTACCAGTGCTATTTGCCTGAACTTGCATGAAATGATTCCGTTGTGTGTATCTTTTAAAGTTATGTGCCGTAACTGGGCGATAATTTTGACATGCTATTTTTTTCATCATTGATTGATTAAAAACCATAGGTTTGATGAATAAAGCTGTAAAAATCATTCAAATGGCTTCAGATGATGTAGAAATGTTATTTATAACACAGAAATGATGTACTGTAAAATTGTTGTTTTTATGCCTTAAATATGTTTAAATGAAAACATACCTGCAGAAGTCACTTTACAATTACTAAAAAAATTGTAAAAATGTGTAATGAAATTGTAGACCACAATTTGGCTTCATGGTCTGACCGTATGTACTCATTTCACTTCACTATTGATGTAAATAAAAATCATTTTTCAACTCTTATTTGTACATGTAAAATTAAAACCTATGCATTGAAAGCACTGCAATTTTCAAAAAGTTGGTAAATTTTGGTGATGAATAACATATTACTGTAAAAGCTCATCTTGATTCGTGAGTATGAAAAATACTTTAAAGTTAATCCACCCTAGATTCTGAAATAGGTATGAGAGAAAATAAATGTATATAATAGCTAAAATTCATGTGTCATGTTATTTGTTGTTAATATACCTCTACTTTATTTACACTATATAAAAGATATTTTGTTAAATTTACTAGCTCCCTGCTTTTTCCAAAAACCTCTCTCAGCTGTGTATTAGTCATCGAACTAGCACACCCCTGGAAGCTAGCACACCCTTGCACTCGGGTATTTCCGTTTAACCAATCAGATTTGAGGTGGGCGGGACTTGTTTCCGATCACCCCATCATTTGCTAGGTGACGTAACATTTGGACGGAGCTAGTTTCCAATCACGCCATCTCCGTTGACGTACTAAGACGACGTTAGAATCGATCGGAATCTGTTACCGAACACGTCATCATGTTTATTTTGTAAGTGAGAGGCTTGTGAAAAATGCAATGGGGTCAGAGGATTTACCTTTTATATGTACATGTACGTACAGTTGTTATGTATATATTTAGGCTACCTGTAAGTGGTTAACGTCTCGGAATTTCAACAATACTTGTATATTTTAGTATTATGCCTAACGTACTGGTATAAATGTTGAAATATTGAGAAATAATAGCTGAATCAAATTTTAACCTTCGGTTTGAATAGAAGCAAAACAAAACGGACGTGGAATCACAATATTATCATCTCGGAATAATTTGTATGTTTGAAGATAAGATTACGTAAGATCCATTACAATGTAAAATTCTCTCAATCTCTAATGACCATTGTCGACAGGAATATAGCGTATGAGAGAAATATATTTTTAGGTCAACTGAGACGAAGTCTCAAGTGACCTATTCTAATCGCCTTTTGTCCGTCGTCGTCCGTCGTCCGTCGTCCGTCGTATGTCCGTAAACAATTTACATTTTCGACTTCTTCTCCAAAACTGCTGAAGCAATTTCAATGAAATTTTGCACAAACCTTCTAAGGCATAAGGCCAATCAAAATTGTGAATTATATGGTCCCCACCCCCCAGGGGGGCTGTGGGAGGGGCCAAAAGGGGTAAAATTGAGTAAAATTTCAAAAATCTTCTTCTCTACTCACAGATGAGGTAGAATCAAATAATCTTCATAGATAGAAAGATCTTAAGGTTCTTTACAAAAATTTGAATTATATGACCCTGGGGTCTCTAGTTTCCCCCTGGGGAGGGGGTTAAGTTTACTATAGTTTATATTGGGAAAACACATTTTTGCGCATTATTCCCTCGAACTTGCCTATTTCCCTCGGCTCCGCCTCGGGAAATAGACAAGTCTCGGAAAACCAGAAACTAGCTATATCCCACAACTCCATACTTCAACTGTATAATATATAAACAGAAAATTATTTTCTCATTTCTGCCTAGTCTTTTTTGCTCCATTTGGCGTTAACATATATATGGAGTATAGTCTAAATCTCTATAGTTTTAAGGTTACCTTAGATGATTTAAGTCTCAAGTGACCTATTCTTATTGCCTTTTGTCTGTCGTCGTGCATCATGCATCATCCGTCGTGCGTCGTTACATATGTCCGGTAACAATTTACATTTTTGACTTCTTCTCCAAAACTGCAAAAGCAATTTCAATGAAATGCACATACCTTCTAAGGCATAAGGACAATCAAAATTGTGAAGAATATGGTCCCCAACACCCAGGGGGCTGTGGGAGGGGCCATTAATTGATTAATTATTTTACACTTGAACTACAAACAGCTAACCGGGTGTCTCTCAGTCCATTAAATATGAATTCTAATTAATTTTGCTCTGCTAATTACCTGGCATCCATAGAGATTTACAGCAAAAGTGCTAATTTTGGGATTTTTTTCATGGATTTCTCAGTTTTCACATAATTAAGGCTATAATATGTATTTTTTGTAGTAGAGTTAGTGTTCGACTAAGCCGATATTGTCAGTTATTGCCATTTCTATAAGAAAAGAGGAAAAGGGGCTTTTTTCAATGAAATGGGAATAGATTACAGTTTTATATGATTACATGTAATATTCTGTATTTCAAGGACAGGAACTCATTATTGTGATGTAATATGCAGGAATTTATAGCATTTTGAAGGTCATGTTAAGATTTATCTATCAGAATAAGTGTATTTAGTGCCAAGGTAAAGAAAAACAGGATTTGTATTAGCAGAAATAATAACACTAAGTATTTATGACATCATTTGCGCATATAATGAGGATGTCAACATTATTATGACGTCATGGTAACTATGACGTCACAGAACAGAGTAAGATTTCATAGCAATCCAGCATTTTTCAATTTTCTGCATAGAGAGACACTCTAAATACCATATTCAATTTTTAGAATAATTTTATTTCAGAAAACTGCACAGTTATTTAACTTTTTAATTTTATAAATTACCTCCCCTTGTTACTTGTACCTTATGAGGAAATTGGCAGTACTCAGTGACTATTAGAGATACACAGTAGCCGGATAGGTCATTTTGTTTGTCACAACTTTGTTTAGACATAATTTTGGTTTTGGGAAAACTTAAAAATACAAAGCATGCTGTATTACAAGAGCTTATATTTTGAAAAATGACTTTGATTACAATTGATTTTGCTAAATTTTCATTCATTTATCTTAGAAATCACAATCAAACAGTTTGAAACTGTGTAAATACATATATTTTTCTTTTGTTACAACTAAAGGGGGATAATTGGCTCAGTTTGCCATTCTGTAATTTGCTACCTAGGTATGGTATGCTTGACTGTTAATTGGTTAATCATTTTACACTTGAGCAGCAAGCTGAAAACAGCGAACCGGGTGTCTTTAAGTCCATTTAATATAAATTCTAATTAATTTTGCTCTGCTAATTACCTAGTATCCATGGAGATTTACAGCAAAAGTGCTAATTTTTGGATTTTTATCATGGATTTCTCAGTTTTCACATAATTAATGCTATAATGTGTATTTTTTGTGCTAGAAGGAGTGTTCGACTAAGCCGATATTGTCAGTTATTGCCATTTACTTAAGAAAAAAGGGAAAGGATTTTTTTTTCAATGAAATGGGAATAGATTACAGTTTTATATAATTACATGTAATATTCTGTATTTCAAGGACGGGAACTCATTATTATGATGTAATATGCAGGAATTTATAGCATTTTGAAGGTCATGTTAAGATTTATCTATCAGAATAAGTGTATTTAGTGCCAAGGTAAAGAAGAACAGGATTTGTATTATCAGAAATAATAACACTAAGTATTTATGACATCATTTGCGCATATAATGAGGATGTCACCATTATTATGACGTCATGGTAACTATGGCGTCACAGAACAGGGTAAGATTTCATGGCAATCCAGTATTTTTCAATTTTCTGCATAGACAGACACTCCAAATACCATATTCAATTTTTAGAATAATTTTATTTTAGAAAACTGCATAGTTATTTAACTTTTTAATTTTTTAAATTACCTCCCCTTGTTACTTGTATTGGAGGAATATTGGTGAAAATATACCTTATGGGGAAATTGGCAGTACTCTGTGACTATTAGAGATACACAGTAGCCGGATAGGTCATTTTGTTCTTCACAACTTTGTTTAGACATAATTTGGGTTTTGGGAAAACTTGAAAATACAAAGAATGCTGTATTACAAGAGCTCATTTTTTGAAAAATGACTTTGATTATAATTGATTTTGCTAAATGTTCACTAATTTATCTTAGAAATCACAATCAAACAGTTTGAAAATGTGTAAATACATATATTTTTCATTTGTTACAACTTAATGGGGGTAATTGGCTCAGTTTGCCATTCTGTAATTTGCTACCTAGGTGTGGTATGATATGCTTGACTGTTAATTGATTAATCATTTTACACTTGAACAGCAAGCTGAAAACAGCGAACCGGGTGTCTTTCAGTCCATTTAATATGAATTCTATTTAATTTTGCTCTGCTAATTACCTAGTATCCATGGAGATTTACAGCAAAAGTGCTAATTTTTGGATTTTTTTCATGGATTTCTCAGTTTTCACATAATTAAGGCTATAATATGTATTTTTTGTAGTAGAGTGAGTGTTCGACTAAGCCGATATTGTCAGTTATTGCCATTTCTGTAAGAAAAGAGGGAAAGGGGCTTTTTTTTAATGAAATGGGAATAGCGTACAGTTTTATATGATTACATGTAATATTCTGTATTTCAAGGACGGGAACTCATTATTGTGATGTAATATGCAGGAATTTATAGCATTTTGAATGTCATGTGAAGATTTATCTATCAGAATAAGTGTATTTAGTGCCAAGGTAAAGAAGATCAGGATTTGTATTATCAGAAATAATAACACTAAGTATTTATGACATCATTTGCGCATATAATGAGGATGTCACCATTATTATGACGTCATGGTAATTATGGCGTCACAGAACAGGGTAAGATTTCATAGCAATCCATTATTTTTCAATTTTCTGCATAGAGAGACACTCCAAATACCATATTCAATTTTTAGAATAATATTATTTTAGAAAACTGCATAGTTATTTAACTTTTTAATTTTTTAAATTACCTCCCCTTGTTACTTGTATTGGAGGAATATTGGTGAAAATATACCTTAAGAGGAAATTGGCAGTACTCGGTGACTATTAGAGATACACAGTAGCCGGATAGGTCATTTTGTTCTTCACAACTTTGTTTAGACATAATTTGGGTTTTGGGAAAACTTAAAAATACAAAGCATGCTGTATTACAAGAGCTCATATTTTGAAAAAATGACTTTGATTATAATTGATTTTGCTAAATTTTCATTCATTTATCTTAGAAATCACAATCAAACAGTTTGAAACTGTGTAAATACATATATTTTTCATTTGTTACAACTAAAGGGGGGTAATTGGCTCAGTTTGCCATTCTGTAATTTGCTACCTAGGTATGGTATGATATGCTTGACTGGTAATTGGTTAATCATTTTACACTTGAACAGCAAGCTGAAAGCAGCGAACCGGGTGTCTTCAGTCCATTTAATATGAATTCTAATTAATTTTGCTCTGCTAATTACCTAGTATCCATGGAGATTTACAGCAAAAGTGCTAATTTTGGGATTTTTTTCATGGATTTCTCAGTTTTCACATAATTAAGGCTATAATATGTATTTTTTGTACAAGAATGAGTGTTCGACTAAGCCGATATTGTCAGTTATTGCCATTTCCTTAAGAAAAGAGGGAAAGGATTTTTTTTCAATGAAATGGGAAAAGCGTACAGTTTTATATGATTACATGCAATATTCTGTATTTCAAGGACAAGGACGGGAACTCATTATTGTGATGTAATATGCAGGAATTTATAGCATTTTGAATGTCATGTTAAGATTTATCTATCAGAATAAGTGTATTTAGTGCCAAGGTAAAGAAGAACAGGATTTGTATTATCAGAAATAATAACACTAAGTATTTATGACATCATTGGCGCATATAATGAGGATGTCACCATTATTATGACGTCATGGTAACTGAGGATGTGGATGCACCACGTTGGACCGAGGCTGCCGGAGAAGGTCTCGACTTGGAGGCAACTGCAGAGGTTGATCCACAAGAAGAGACAGCAACTCTGGAAACCATGGCTGCCTCGGCCACAAGGGTGCTATGAGAAGCAGAGAGCAATGATGCTCTCGAACCTTCTGGAGCACCCTGCCCATCAAGATTGAACGGGGGGAATGCAAATGCATTCATGCCGTCCCAATTCAGAGAGAGGGCATCTACTGCCCAAGCCTTTGGGTCGGGAACCGAGAAGACATAGGTTGGCAACTGAGCATTCAGGGCTGTGGCAAACAGATCCACATGTGGTCTGTCCCAAGCCTGACAAACCGCTTGAAACACAGACGGTTTTAGCTGCCATTCCGTCAACACCGGTTGACGACGCCTGGAGAGGGTATCGGCCAGGATGTTCAAGCAGCCTGGAAGATGCTTGACCTGTATTGTCAAATGCACTTCCTGACAAAGCAAGAGAACCTTGATGGCCAGGGCGCACAGTACATGGACTTGGTACCCCCTTGCCTTCTCCAGGTAAGCGACAACATGTAGAGTTGTCTGTCGCAAGGCAGATCACCTGTGACTGCAGCACATCCCGTAGGGACTGCAGAGCCAGCAGGACTGCTCTCATCTCTAGCACATTTATGTGCTCCGAGAGCTGAGACCCTTCCCACTCCCCGGACCGTATGTGACCGTCCAGGTAAGCGCCCCACCTCTATCATGGAAGCATCCGTGTACAGGGTCATGGTGGGACTCGGCCCTGCGAAGAGGAACTCCTCGAAGGACATTGTCCTGATTGGTCCACCAGGAGGCAAAGTCCTTCACCGACTGAGTTAAGGAGAAGCATTGCTTCCCAATCCCTGGAGGCAGGGACCCAGTTGGAAAGAAGGGACTATTGCAGAGGCCTGATGTGAAGGCGTACCAATGGCGACACATCTGCCAGGGAGTTGAGATACCCCAGAAGTCTGAGGAACCAACGTACCTGGACCGAGACATTTTCATGAAGGCTAGAACCATGTCTCGAGCCTTCTGAAATTTGTCGTCTGGTGGCAACACAATCCCGAGAACCGTTTCAATACGGTTCCCCAGGAAGACAAAGTCCTGTGAAGGAGTGACATCTGACTTCTCTCTGGAAGGAATGAACCCTACCTTGAGCAAGAGCTTGAGGACCAAGCGAGTATCCTGCACTAACGATTTCCTGACCATGTGTAACATGAGGGAATCGTCGAAGTAGATGTGAACATCTTATCTCCGAGAGTGAAGGAAGCTCACCACCACCTGCAGCAATTGGTGAAAACCAGAGGAGCTGTGGTGAAGGCCAATGGCATGGCCCGGAACTTGAATACTCTGCCGTCGCAAGTAAACGGAGGTATTTCCTTGCCGACTTCTTTTGATGGGGATATGAAAATAGGCATCCTTCAGATCGACCGAAGTTGCCCACATACCCTCCCCAACGGAAGCAATTATGCCCCGTGGGGTCTCCATCTTGAACTGAGGAGATTCCACGTGCTTGTTGAAAGCACTCAGATCGATGATGGGACACGCCAAGCTCCGGACTTCTTCCGAACCAGAAACATTCTGGAATAGAAGCCGGGCGTACATCCCACCAGAGGAACTTCCTCGACCGCACCTTTGCGGAGCATGGTCCTTGACTTCCTCCTTCAAAGCAAGAGCCTTTTCTTGATCCCCCGCGGAGGAAAGAAAATTGGCTTGGCAGACAAGGGCGGAACCTGAGTCAGAGGAATGCCTAATCCCTCCGATACCACTGATAGAGCCCAGCTTGTCCTGAGTGATCTCCTTCCAATGAGGGAGAAAGGAAAGCAAGACCGCCTACCGGAAGATCCGGAAATGGCACATCTAGACCCTCCAAACACTGGAAGACGGTTTAAACACCCTAGTCCAGGTCTAGAGGAACAAGCGGGCATGGTATGGAGGGAAGAAGCGAGTCAGGAACTCGACTTACCCTTTGAAGGAGGTCTCTTGCCACCTCTTCCCTTCTTCCCTTGGCCTTGAAGACGGGTTTAGGCCTTTTCCCTGCAGACCGCTGCTTGGGATTAGGTCTAGCCTTCTTCGCAGCAGGCCCAGAACCCTGTGGAAGAACTAGGACCAGAAGAGCTGGACTTCTTAAAAAGAATACCAGACGCCACAAGTCCTCTTTCAGGTCCTTCTGAACAACTGGTAAAACAACCACTGAACAGAGTTTGGACCAGTGAAGAGGGGCTGTCAAAGAGTCGGGAGAGGAAGGGTTCGCTCACCTGCATGTCTCGAAGGACAGAGCAGGCGGCGAGCAAGCATTACGTCTGCTAGCAATGAGCATTGCAACACTGCTACAGATCGCAACGCTGAGATTCAGGGCAGACGTAAAGTCTGTCCTGCATATCCTGTCTTTCCTTGTCAGAAAGTTGACCCTCAGCAGGTCGGACAATCTGTACAAGGATACAGTTGAAAAAATCCACGTAACGACAGAATATGGAGAGAGAGGCGCAACATCCATTCAATCTTGTGATATTCCTTGGCCTGGAACACCACCTGGTCCACCAACTTTCCCGGGCCAGGAAGCCAAATCCCTCGACTCCAGCTTGGCTGGATGCGGGGCTAACTTCCCGTCATGGATGCCATAATCAGAGGGTTTAAACCTCTGATAAATCAGATACCCCGAGTTTGGCAGCCCAGGAAACCCAGGAGCACGAGTGGCAGAAGAATTCTTCTCTGTGCCACAGAAGCCTGGGCGGTGGCCAAGCAGAGGACACAATAGTGCCCTCAAGGCAGGGTCCTATCGCTGCGTGGAGCAAGCTTAGGAGGGTACCACAGAGCTAAGCATAGGGTGTGGTAGTCCTCCGGGACCGATGACGTAGAAGGAGGTGGGCAAATCCTTCTCGCCGGAGGACAAGGGCAACATCTGCGCGTAAAGTACAGCGCATGCCCGAGATGAGGTGGGAAGCTTCCACAACCACATCATCCTCAGCCTCATTCCGAACACTGAGACTCGTCCTCAGAGGAAGAGGCCATCCCGAAAGATGGATCCTCTGAAGGAGGTTTCATCGACCTCAGAGCACCCAGGTGACAGATAAAGAACGTCATGCTCTGCCGTGCCGAATCCCCACAGTCCATAGGTTTGTGGAATCCAAACCAGAATGGTGAGATTCTACAGAGGGGGTAGCTAAAGGAGCTAATTCCAGACTAGCAGGATTAGACTCCGGGTGGGGGCGTTTAATAGCAGAACGCTTGACCACCTTGACTCTAGGTCGAGACGAAAAAGCTCGGTAACTAGAGCCAGCCAACCCCTTGGCCGCGAACAGCTTGACCGCCGAAGCAGGTAGGCACTAGGAGTCCGGTGACGCTTCCTAGTGCCGGCAGAGAGGCCTGAACGGGAAGTTGTTGGGAGGGGGAGCCAACACCCACGAAATGCTGTGAGTAGGAGGGCCATACCCAAGGGTGCATGGAGGGAAACCATATGGCCCAAAACCAAACCCTTGGGGCAATTAGGAGGTCCATGGGCTGGGAGTGACCACCAGATGGCCAATTGATGCTCGAGGTCTGGGCTGAACAACCTTGTCCATGAACGAGGTAATCGCGCACATCCTCCGGAGCTAGCGAGGAGAAACAAAGTGTTAGAAATGATGGGGCGGATGAGCCAGCTTGGTGGCTTAGGCAGGCATGGCGGGAAGGACCTGGCCTAAATTGGACCTCCTGATCTGCACAGGCTGTTTGAAGTTGTCCCTAGAATCACGGAAAGGCCCGGCAGAGGTAACAATACTGACCCAAGGACTGTTCAGGGTGGAACACGCACGCGGTCGGATGAAATAACCAGGGGTCGGATGACCGAAATCAACGGACTCCAAGAGCCGAATAAAAGTCGGTTCCCAGAGGTACTAAACCAGAGTAAAACAGCGCCTTCACAGACCTGACTGGAGCCTGGCAAGGAATGTCTGGGAGGGAAGGACGACTGAGGTCCTGACCGACTGCCAGCAACCCGTGACCAAGGGAGCCAACTGCAATCCAAAGGAATTAGCAGGAGGAGCACCCAAACTTGATGGCAGAGCCATACAAAGGAGCCGGACAAGGACCCTCCCAAGGACCAGAAGCTGCCGGAACACCGGAGCCACCAACAGAGTTGGTGACTGCAGACTGGGACACAACTCTACCTAACGGCAAGCTCTTAAAAGGCTTACGAAGGGTCCCAGACAATTCGGCCGTCAGAGCGTGCCATCTTGCGCCAGGCTGTCCAATCAAAAGAACCAGACTGATGCTGGGATGAAGGGACCCCCCCTGACTACCTAACGAAACCGCCGCGGGCGGGGAGGGAAGGGTCAGAAACATAACTATCTGCGCGCGAGTCATAGACCTGCCAGAAATAGCCTTGCGTCTCCCCCTACTTCTGTCAGAAGACTTGACCTTCCTAGACAGAGGAGGGGCGCCGAGGAGTCGCCGCGGCCTGTCTGAAGTATCACCGAGTAAACAAACATCACAGGGTTGAAGTATCAGAGCAGGAACGGCACTGCGGACATGAAAGATGGGGGTCGGCATCACTATAAAAAATGATCGCACCCATCAATAGTACCGCGATGTTGACCGACGTGAGACATGGTACACTTAATACTACGACTAAGTACGCAAATATCGTCAACAAAAACGACAAAACGAAAAGCAGAAATAAATACACGATTTATTCACTTGCTGTAAAAGAAAACCGCAAACAAAGTGTAAAAAACGGCAGACGTTTAACACAGAACTAAGCGGTAAACAAACACAGTGTAACAACAAAAAGGTTACAAACTAGAACGTAAACACGCCGCCACGTTCGGAACACGGGAGGTTGAAAACGGGCAAAAAAACGGCCCGAACGCTACACAAACAAACGGGAATAACAAACGGTAATAACTGCAGAAACTAGCAGTATAAAAACTCTGAAAAATAGAGGATACCGCCCTTAAGGAGTGGAAATGACGCTGAAGAATACGTGGACACGTCCAGTCAGTTGTCGGCCATGGAAAAGAAGGAATGTATTTCGGTCGTTGCGTACGCTCGACAGGCAGGTAAGAGGGGCCTCCTACGTGAGGTTTATGGGGTTTAATTTTGTTCATATTTTATATACAATGAATGGGAAATTGTGGAAGATATGCATACTAAAGTTTTATGGTAAGTATTACTGAAGATGAAATATACCTTATGAGGAAATTGGCAGTACTCAGTGACTATTAGAGATACACAGTAGCCGGATAGGTTCATTTTGTTTCTACAACTTTGTTTAGACATAATTTGGGTTTTGGGAAAACTTAAAAATACAAAGCATGCTGTATTACAAGAGCTCATTTTTTGAAAAATGACTTTGATTATAATTGATTTTGCTAAATTTTCATTCATTTATCTTAGAAATCACAATCAAACAGTTTGAAACTGTGTAAATACATATATTTTTCATTTGTTACAACTAAAGGGGGTAATTGGCTCAGTTTGCCATTCTGTAATTTGCTACCTAGGTATGGTATGATATGCTTGACTTGTTAATTGATTAATCATTTTACACTTGAACAGCAAGCTGAAAACAGCGAACCGGGTGTCTTTCAGTCCATTTAATATGAATTCTAATTAATTTTGCTCTGCTAATTACCTAGTATCCATGGAGATTTACAGCAAAAGTGCTAATTTTGGGATTTTTTCATTGATTTCTCAGTTTTCACATAATTAAGGCTTTAATATGTATTTTTTGTACTGAAATGAGTGTTCGACTAAGCGATGTTGTCAGTTTTTGCCATTTCCTTAAGAAAAGAGGGAAAGGGGTTTTTTTTCAATGAAATGGGAATTAAGCCGTTTTTCAATGAAATGGGAGTAGCGTACAGTTTTATATGATTACATGCAATATTCTGTATTTCAAGGACGGGAACTCATTATTGTGATGTAATATGCAGGAATTTATAGCATTTTGAATGTCATGTTAAGATTTATCTATCGGAATAAGTGTATTTAGTGCCAAGGTAAAGAAGAACAGGATTTGTATTATCAGAAATAATAACACTAAGTATTTATGACATCATTTGCGCATATAATGAGGATGTCACCATTATTATGACGTCATGGTAACTATGACGTCACAGAACAGGGTAAGATTTCATAGCAATCCAGTATTTTTCAATTTTCTGCATAGAGAGACACTCCAAATACCGTATTCAATTTTTAGAATAATTTTATTTCAGAAAACTGCATAGTTATTTAACTTTGAATTACCTCCCCTTGTTAGTTGTATTGGAGGAATATTGGTGAAAATTGAGGTTTTTCTTGTAAAACCAATTTTCATGATGTAATACTTACCATAACTTTAGTATGCATATCTTCCACAATTTCCCATTCATTTGTATATAAATATGAACAAAATTAAACCCCATAAACCTCCCGTAGGAGGCCCCTCTTACCTGCCTGTCGAGCGTACGCACGACCGGAAATACATCCTTCTTTATCCATGAAGCCACCTAAGCGCAGCACAGGATATAGAGAGAAGGGGAGGCAAGAATTTTGGATAGAAACCAAAAAGAGGGTGGGACTCTGTAAAGTTATGGTAAGTGTAACGTGCAACCTCTCAATTTAGACTGAGCTACCTGCTCCAGTAGCGATCGGGATTCCTCGACTACCTGGTCGAGCAGTTGAACAGTATTTACAAGTTATTTACACAACTGGATATGTACACAGGCCTGGACAGTGCCTCTGTCCCTATCGCCTGCCTTGCCACCCGTTGTACCTACGACGTGTACCGCGTCCTGCGGTATGCCCGACACTGCCTAAGTGTCGTGTCCACTAACCCTGGCTTCACAACTAGCCAGCAACCTGTACTCTATATCCTGTACAGACACCACCACTCTGCCGAGTCTCTATAAGTCACTGTCGCCGAGATGACAGTGTCCTAATCCAGGGTATGTCACTACCCTCAGTCCCTGTTATGCTCCGGGGACAACCCCCTGCACGACTGTCAGTGTCCTGCTTCGGGGCACCTATACTACCTCTGTCACTGTGGTTATTAACCCCTGGTACGACTGCCAGTACGAGCCTGACGGACATTGTCCTGCTCCGAGGTAATGATAAGATACCTCTGTCACTCCTGTGACTAACCCCTGGCGCAATCACCAGTGTCCTGTTTTACAGACCTCTGCTGAATACAACCACAAGTACCAGAATGTTGCAGGTCAGAGCGTACCAGAGTAACCTTTTCAGGCGACCCCTTATGCAGGAGCTTCTGGCGTTCACACACTGGTACTGACACCACTATACAACGTGCGCGCCACCAGTCTGCCTTTGCAGGCAACCCCTTTCTCAGGAGCTACCAGCGACACGCACACCGTACCGATAACCAGAGTAGCCTTTGCAGGCAACCCCTTATTCAGGAGCTTCTGGCACCAGTACTTTGTATAGTGACCAATCTCTATCCCAAAGCAAGTTAGTGTTTGTCAACGTATACTTTGAGCAGAGTATCCAGCCCCACACATAGCTGTGTGATTCCTTAAACGTAAATATTAATGTTCCCTGCCAGTGGTATAGCTTATTTGCATATATTAACTTGTAGCTCTAATTTCTTCTTCAATATGCTTCACAAAATAACTTATATGAGCCTATTCAAATCCTTTCTTTATCGCCACAATATTGTCGAGTATATTTTACCATTTTGGCAAATTAATCCTTCACTATAATTAAACACAATTAATCAAATTGCAGTGTATTAAAAAATCCTCCATCTAGATTGGTAGATGGCAGAAGAGGAAGACCTAATTGATCTCGTGATGCTCTGGGACACGTCCACAGAAAAGCCTGCCTGAGTGAGGCCTCCAATGATAGCCTCCAAGCGTGAAGGTGGAGAATCTGAGGATGTGGATGCACCACGTTGGACCGAGGCTGCCGGAGAAGGTCTCGACTTGGAGGCAACTGCAGAGGTTGATCCACAAGAAGAGACAGCAACTCTGGAAACCATGGCTGCCTCGGCCACAAGGGTGCTATGAGAAGCAGAGAGCAATGATGCTCTCGAACCTTCTGGAGCACCCTGCCCACCAGATTGAACGGGGGGAATGCAAATGCATTCATGCCGTCCCAATTCAGAGAGAGGGCATCTACTGCCCAAGCCTGTGGGTCGGGAACCGGAGAGACATAGGTTAGCAACTGAGCATTCAGGGCTGTGGCAAACAGATCCACATGTGGTCTGTCCCAAGCCTGACAAACCGCTTGAAACACAGATGGTTTTAGCTGCCATTCCGTCAACACCGGTTGACGACGCCTGGAGAGGGTATCGGCCAGGATGTTCAAGCAGCCTGGAAGATGCTTGACCTGTATTGTCAAATGCATCTCCTGGCAAAGCAAGAGAACCTTGATGGCCAGGGCGCACAGTACATGGGACTTGGTACCCCCTTGCTTCTCCAGATAAGCGACAACTGTAGAGTTGTCTGTCGCCAGGCAGATCACCTGTGACTGCAGCACATCCCGTAGGGACTGCAGAGCCAGCAGGACTGCTCTCATCTCTAGCACATTTATGTGCTCCGAGAGCTGATCCCCTTCCCACTCCCCGGCCGTATGTGACCGTCCAGGTAAGCGCCCCACCCTGTCATGGAAGCATCCGTGTACAGGGTCATGGTTGGACTCGGCCTGCGAAGAGGAACTCCTCGAAGGACATTGTCCTGATTGGTCCACCAGGAGGCAAAGTCCTTCACCGACTGAGTTAAGGGAAGCATTGCTTCCCAATCCCTGGAGGCAGGGACCCAGTTGGAAAGAAGGAACTTTTGCAGAGGCCTGATGTGAAGGCGTCCCAATGGGACCACATCTGCCAGGGAGTTGAGATACCCCAGAAGTCTGAGGAACCAACGTACCTGGACCCGAGACATTTTCATGAAGGCTAGAACCATGTCTCGAGCCTTCTGAAATTTGTCGTCTGGTGGCAACACAATCCCGAGAACCGTTTCAATACGGTTCCCCAGGAAGACAAAGTCCTGTGAAGGAGTGACATCTGACTTCTCTCTGGAAGGAATGAACCCTACCTTGAGCAAGAGCTTGAGGACCAAGCGAGTATCCTGCACTAACGATTTCCTGACCATGTGTAACATGAGGGAATCGTCGAAGTAGATGTGAACATCTATACTCCGAGAGTGAAGGAAGCTCACCACCACCTGCAGCAACTTGGTGAAAACCAGAGGAGCTGTGGTGAGGCCGAATGGCATGGCCCGGAACTTGAATACTCTGCCGTCGCAAGTAAAACGGAGGTATTTCCTTGCCGACTTCTTGATGGGGATATGAAAATAGGCATCCTTCAGATCGACCGAAGTTGCCCACATACCCTCCCCAACGGAAGCAATTATGCCCCGTGGGGTCTCCATCTTGAACTGAGGAGATTCCACGTGCTTGTTGAAAGCACTCAGATCGATGATGGGACGCCAAGCTCCGGACTTCTTCCGAACCAGAAACATTCTGGAATAGAAGCCGGGCGTACATCCCACCAGAGGAACTTCCTCGACCGCACCTTTGCGGAGCATGGTCTTGACTTCCTCCTTCAAAGCAAGAGCCTTTTCTTGATCCCCCGGCGGAGGAAAGAAAATTGGCTTGGCAGACAAGGGCGGAACCTGAGTTAGAGGAATGCCTTATCCCTCCGATACCACTGATAGAGCCCAGCTGTCCTGAGTGATCTCCTTCCAATGAGGGAGAAAGGAAGCAAGACGGCCGCCTACCGGAAGATCCGGAAATGGCACATCTAGACCCTCCCAAACACTGGAAGACGGGTTTAAACACCCTGGAACATCCAGGTCTAGAGGAACAAGCGGGCATGGTATGGAGGGAAGAAGCGAGTCAGGAACTCGACTTACCCTTTGAAGGAGGTCTCTTGCCACCCTTCCCCTTCTTCCCCTTGGCCTTGAAGACGGGTTTAGGCCTTTTCCCTGCAGACCGCTGCTTGGGATTAGGTCTAGCCTTCTTCGCAGCAGGCCCAGAACCCTGTGAAGAACTAGGACCAGAAGAGCTGGACTTTTTAAAAAGAATACCAGACGCCACAGAGTCCTCTTTCAGGTCCTTCTGAACAACTGGTAAAACACCACTGAACAGAGTTGGACCAGTGAAAGGGGCTGTCAAGAGTCGGGAGAGGAAGGGTTCGCTCACCTGCATGTCTCGAAGGACAGAGCAGCGGCGAGCAAGCATTACGTCTGCTAGCAATGAGCATTGCAACACTGCTACAGATCGCAACGCTGAATTCAGGGCAGACGTAAGTCTGTCCTGCATATCCTGTCTTTCCTTGTCAGAAAGTTGAAAGAGTCACATTTGACATCATGCCTACATCAGAGTTTTCTCGAGCCGAAAGGTTTACATCTGACATGCCTATATCAGAGTTTTCTCGAGCTAAAAGGTTTACATCTGACATGCCTACATCAGAGTTTTCCTGCGCTGAAAGGTTTACATCTGAAATGCCTACATCAGGGTTTTCTCGAGCTGAAAGGTTTACATCTGACATGCCTACATCAGAGTTTACATGAGCTGAGAAGTGTACTTCTGAGTGATCCTTGGCAGAAGCTTGATCGATACTGGATTTGTCATATTCTTCATCATTGATTTGCCAGTCTCTGTTTATTTGAACTCCCTCTGCTCTAAAAAGCTCACTACTTGAAAGTAGCCACTCCAGTGTATCTATGCATTTTTTGGTCGAATAGGCTCATAGATAACTGAATGCTTAAAACTCTTTTCCTTTTAAGCTTCACCTGAATTGTTTCAGATTGATTCAATGTTCTTGGCAAACTTGTCATTGTTATATTAACATCAGTTGGAACATTGACAATATTGCCTTTCAAGCTTCTCTGACCACCTCTAGGCTTTTCAAGAACCTGCATAAATGGTATTCTTGGACTAATCAACCTTTCTTCCATTTGTGTCAATTCTAACTCTTGTGGTTTAACAGGAAAACCCATACCATTCTGCAGTGAACAAGACGGCATTTTTTTTTCTCTTAAATTTTGTATGCAAGTGGTACATGTACGCAGCAGATCAGAAACTCTGACAACACCATTGCGAAAACAAGGTTGGGTACAACATGTGCATACAAAAGCAGGACCTTCAGCTACAGACTTCTTAAAATCTGTCATTACATTGTTTGCTTCCCTATCTAAAGAAACATCCTTTGGAGCACAATGATTTTTGGTTATATTGTTTGAAGTTTCGGGAAGATACGAACCAATCCTATCTTTGTTTTTAAAGATTTTTTGGGGGCAGTCAAATGAGAATCTGAAGTATTTCTTCTCTTTTGTGGCTTTGGTTTCTTCGTGCAATCAAAAAAGTCAATGTCTGTAAGTTGAAATGAAGATTGTTTGTATATTTTGTTCAACTTGCTGTCATGGCCATTAATACCGTTGGAGTTTGTCGCAGAATCAAAGTTGATAGTGACCCAAAATATACTGCTTTGAAACCGGGAATGATGCTCATGCATAGCAATACCATTTATTTCATATTGCACCTGATCAAGAGAAGTAGTAGATAATGACAAACATAATGCACGCAAAAAGCTGCAAAGTTTTGCAAAAGTAGATAAAATGGAAAGAACACCATGACCATCTGGGTTTGCAAGAGATGTAGGTCCTCTAGAATGAGAATCAAAAACATAAATACCACGGGAATGGTGAATCACAATAGCACATGACTTAAATACCATAATAATGTGTGGACAATGTGCAAATGTTATGTTTAAGCCATTTTCCAGGGAATAGCCTAAATTAGATGTATAACCAACATTAATACAACCAACAAAACTCTTCTTGTGTCTACAGATAAACCGTGTTTTCCCAATTTGAACTCCTTTAGGTAAATCGGTAAAGAGAAGAAGTTCTTGAGAGTCATCCAGTTTAGATTGGATAATTTTGTAAATTATATCACCTTCGTAAAAGACTTTGTCCAAATCAGAAGGAACACAGTTAGCAACATTTTTCAGTTGTGTGTAGGAAATAAAAACCAAGCAATTTGCCATGTATTGTTTTCCTCTTGAAATATCAGAAAAAAGCTAGGTCACTCTGACATAATAAAGCTTTCATAACACTGTTTGGTACAGAGTCAAATGATAGGGATTGCATTTTTGTGCAATTTTATTTAATATTTCAGATACACATCACAAATAATTGTTTTCTGAAAATGTTGTCTCCAAAGCTACAAATGCAATGTATTAAGATTGCCATGCATTGTTCATGAAACATTTTAAAAAGCTAGGTCACTCTGACATATGAAACTTTAATTAATATATATAATAACACCGTGTGGTATACTGTCAAATGAATGAAATTCCATATTTGTGCAATGTGGATTTAATATTTCATCTACACAAGTCAGTTTAAATAAACACAAATTAAATGTTTTCTTTAAAATTTGCCTTCAAAGCTACAAATGCAATATATTAAGAATTTTCATTGGACTTGCCGAAGCTAGGTCACTTTGACATAATGAAGCTTTAGTAACACTGAGTGATACACTGTCAAATGAATGAATTTAAATTACATGTTTTCAATTTTGATTCAATATTTCAGCTACACAGATTGAATAAGCAAAAATTAAATAAATGTTTTCATTAAATTTTGTCTTCAAAGTTACAAATGCAATGTTTTAAGAATGTCCATTACTAACCAATGTTGTGTTAATTTCATAATCTGAATAAATATGAGATGTTGATGCCAAAGAAAGATATGTGAAGCATTATTGTCATTGCAGATGTCAAATACTTAAATATATTTCAATAAAAAAACAGTTACACACAATCTTTCTAAGCAAGATTTATTTCAATTAAAACAGTTCATTTTGTGAGAGTAGATTCCCTTAATGGTTTATTTGATAACCTGTTAACAGCATCACAATTTCACACTAAAATAGAACATAATTGAGATGTAAAGTGTCAAATGACAATAGTGTATCCTAATCTTAATGTATAAGTGAATATTGCATCAAATGCGCATGTGACAACTAGTTGTATTCTCAACTTAGCATTCAGTACTCTCAGATCAAGTCACCATGATGACACACAATAAGAAAGGCAACTTTTTTCATAAAATGTTTTACACCATGTTCTCATAATCACAAGCTAGAAATAAAATGTTATTGTTACATATATGACATAATATGCATTTGCTTTGACAGTACACTTCAAATGTGCATACAAATCTTGGGTTTGTAATTCAAATTTTCTAAGGTATATTCTCAGCAATTCTTTTAGCATTACGTTAAATATGTCAATTCTGTCTTTGTAAAATATACATATTCAAATGCTGTAAATAAAGAAGCAAATCATGAAATATCTTCTCAATCATGAAAATTTTAATACATTTTCTTCATTTCAAAGTTTTATAAGTTCATATGTGAAAAAGTAAGACTTTTTTCAAATGTTAAAATCACCAAATCATATGCATCAACATGACACTTCAAATGTGCAAACAAATCACAAAACTAGGGCGTCATTATCAAATGTCTCTAGAATTCTTCTCTGGAACTAAATTGTTGGTCTATACTTTGAAAGATGTGAAAAAGTAGAATATTCAACGTTAACATTAAATGTTTTCTCAATCATGAAAATTCAAATACATTTTCTAATAATTTCATATTTGTATACAAATCCCATATATTATTCACGTTTTCATATATGAAAATCTAAATCATTTTTCAAATTGTTGAAATCTCAGGCATATTGTTAATACAAATTTCAAAGATTTATTCTCAAGCATGAAAATCTCAGGTGTATTTTTCTGGCGTAAAATAATAAATTCTCAAACATTAAATTCTCAGGTAATAAGAGTAATATTTGTTCTAAAAAATGTTTAAAATCTCAGGCAAATTGTTTTCAAATCACAAATGTCAAAGAATTGTTCTCAAGCATAAAAATCTCGAGCATTGGAGAAATATGAAATTGTTCTCAGCATATATGTAAATCTCAAGCGTGAACTAAAAAATAGCAAGCATTATAAAATCGCTTTATTTGTAATGCGCATGCGTAGCGCCATCCAGGATAAAATTCCTAATAAGATGAGTCAAAACCTTCGTTAACTTTGAACAATAAATAGTTTGTCTTTAAGCACGCTGTGGTAGCTAGTATCAATTAATTTTGTTCCAATTGCGCATGCGTAGCGTCACCCAGGGTGAAAAATTGAGGCTTTTAACTGCGACAAAATGATTAAACTTAGTATAATTTGTGTCTTTGAAAATACGACTATAACGTGTGAAGCAACAGTACAATCCTGAATCTTTCCATCAGCGATAACTTCCAAAAATAGTATTAGATAGCCTATAAATAGGGATATATACCGGCCTCCTTTATCTAGCGTCACACAAGCCTGCCAAGTAATTTAAATATTAAGAATAGCCTACCCAAAACAGATGGCCCTTTACGAGCTAACTAGCCCGCAGCTTAAAATAAGGAGAATATATTTCAACTTATTTATCGATGACAATAATAAAATTCCAGAAAAGGAAAAAAAGCTTCAAGGAATTTGCTTGAATCTATGATTTTTTACATCGTTACTTGACCCAAGAAATAGTGAAGGACGATTTCCAAAATGATGACTCACGATGACTCACCAACACAAATATTACACAAATATGCGTTAGAAAGAGATGATTACAATTTTACTATCTTTATGCAAGCAAATCATTCTTACCTTGGTTTCTATTTTGATTGATGTAGTTTCTAATTTCTCGCGTGTCGAAAGCCTGTCTTTTCCAATATGGCGGGTGGCATCAATGAAATGGCGCGAACAGACCGTAGATTATTACGCATTATTTACAAAATGTTTTAAGCATACGAATCCTAGTTTCTTTGTACCATTTGATCATGATGCACCTATATTGGAATTGCACCACCTAAAGTGATCGGTAGTATTGTCGATAATTATATTTGTGTTTGATATTATAAGGGAACTGTTTCTCGTGTAGTGAGTCGGCGAAGTTTTGTAACAGTTGTGCCCCTTTGTACGGACTGTGTTCTTGCTAATGTTCGTTAGTTTGGGATATATCGTTTTAATAAAAATATTATAGGCCTAGCAATTAAATATTTGATTAAATAACCGTAATTGAAAGGGCGTTCATTTTCAGCTGGATTATTTTACTTGCAAACAAGTTTATAGTAGATGCAATTACTATTAGATCCGCGGTTATTACGTTACAATAGCCTGCCCTAGGTTAGTAAGGCTAACAGTAACAGCTTACTTAGTATAGGTACCGATATGAGTCACACATTATTTGAGAATAATTAATACATTATTGTAACGTTGAAAATAAGTCTGAAGTAATTAAAATGTCAATGAAATATGTGGTAAATGAGGGAAACCCCTGACAATTATTGACTTCTGTACAATACACAACATACGTTGCAATACACAAAGTAAAGTTATCTCCCGTAGTTCCGGAAACTGTCGATAGGATTACCAAGGTATAAGGTTCCGGTGACTATAGTGATTTTATAATGGCAGGTGTATACACACCTCCATAAAAAGCTAAAGAAAACCTGGATCAGTCCTTCATTAAAAGAAGAGAAAATAGGGAAAATATCCGTTTTAATAAGACTGGTCAAATCCTAGCAGGATCACGAACTTATTTTTTCTTACATATTTTATTTAGCGCATAAACTTTTAGACCTGCTCCATCAATCGAACTTTTTCTATGAAAACAAATTGGCTGAATGCTAATAAACATTATTCACGTTCAGCGTAAAATGGAATGCGAGTCTTTGATTAGTTTAATTCGTTCCGTGTACATAAAGTTGTAGGCCTACATGTATATATAAAAATGCCCATACGAAAATTAAGACTCATGCACCTGGTAATCAATACTTGTTGTATATACACGCATGAAATGTATGATGATCCTTTTCTAACCGCACGAAGCGTAATCGAGAAACATTTAATCAGTTAAGTATACAGAAATGAAACCTCGACAGGTATCGGTAACCCCACCCCCACCCCGGTTGGAATATATACCAGAAAATGTTTACATGTATAATTGATAAAAAAATAAAGCAACGGTATATATGTCTATTAAGTGCTGGGTCCTAACATACACATATCTGTTGAGTACATGAATATTCATAATATATATATATATGATGTAATATACGATATGTATACATATATTTACAAATAACGTATATATATGCAGTAACCGTGTTTATCATGAGCAAAGTAATACAGACATGTCTCAACATACAGATTGATGTATCTCGACTAGCGCCGATTCATCACATATTTCATAGACATAAGAATATCGTTATAAAATACTCAAAGAAGAAATAGAAAGCAGTTATAATACATGTATATAGTAAGCTATTAGTCCATCTCTTTACGCATGTTCTAAGTATTTAGATATACTGTGCTCTCCTAACTCTCAAATTATGAATAGATAAGTAGTTTGGTTGTTGTTGTTGTTATCGCGGCACTTCCGCGCCGCCATCTTGTCCCGTTGCATTCTAGGATGCCGCTACTCTCCTATGAGGCTCGAAGAGGGAACGGACCCCGTTTCCGACTGTCTCGCTTCGCGTAACTTCCTTGCTAAAACCATGCATTTGTCTCCGGCTCGAAAAGCGATGTTTTTAGATCGCAACTCCTCTCGTAGACGGCTAATTGTCCAGTTTTTTCACGAGTACAGGATCATAAGGCACATCTAACACTATTGCCTCTACGTTAAGATGCCATGACGTCGGAATTGGGGTTGAACAAGGCAAGTTACGCAGCAAGAAACAATAAACGAAGCTGAAAGTTTGAAGATAAATCGAAGAGTTGCTCGAAAAGCACAGCAAATATTAGCCTACACAATCACCATTTCGTAAACGAAAACTATGCTATGGGGTTCCAACAACCCAAACAATGAATGCCCCAAATCAACGTTGATTGGTCAATCAGCGCATCCCTAATTTACATGTATCATATGTGAAACATTTACATACGTATACAGGTAAGCAATGACACATAAGCCACATAAACAAACTGAAAAACAATTAGATATAATACAAACAAAACAATTGCACAAAATATTAGAAGCAGAAGCTCACGTTGTATATAAACTATAATTTAATATAAATATCAAATTATCATTACAACATAACATGGTGTCAGAAGATATCGGAAGATTATACGAACACGACAATGTACGGTAAGACTGTTACCATGAGCTAAATCCATATTATAAACTGATTTTGTGACGAGATTTTGGCGTTTGTGTTTTGAAGCCCTACCATTCTGAATTGAGCCGACAGATTATAATTCGTAAACGATGGCCACGTATCGAGTCCCTCCACCAGATAGTTTTAACTTTACTAAGCCCGACGAATGGCCAAAATGGTTCCAGCGATTCGAACGATAGCGTTGAAGATATATTCAAATCTTTCCAGCTAACGGCGGAAGATACGGGAAAATACAGCGTTGTTTGTGAGAAATTTGGGAGCCATTCTGTAAAACGATGAAACACAATATTCAAACACAGGAAGCAAAACGAGGGAGAATTTGTAGATAGTTTGATCACTTCGTTATACAATCTTGTCGAATATTGCGAGTATGGAACTTTCTCGAGACGAAATGATCATTGATCGGATTGTTGTCGGGATAAGAGACAGTTGTTTATCAGAAAAAGATGCAGTTGTACCCGGATCTAACGCTTGAAAAGACAGTACTACAAGCGAGACAAAAAAGAGGCTGTACAAAAACAGCAGACTGTCATAAGAGGTTCTGCAAGTGTTAACGTTGACGCGGTTACTAAAAGTAAAGCTAAGAACCCAAACAAAGCTATGTCAGGTACGAACAGTAATTAGCGTAAAGTCACATGAGAGCAACTCAAACATAACTTCAGGTTCAAGATTTGGATTCAAGCCGAACCACAGCAGGGAAAAATGCCCAGTTCGTGACGCGACATGCTGTAAGTGCAAAAAGGTTTAGATCTGATGTAGATGAGTTGACATAGTAGTACTAGTTCCTGGGTACCATACATGTTAATGATGGAATTTGCAAGCCCAGGCATTCGAAGCTATTAAGAAGGAACTAAGTTCTACACTTGTCCTTTGCTTGTTCGATTCGAACGCGAAAACTAAAGTTTCATCTGATGCGTCATCATACGGCTTGGTTGCAGTGATACTAAAGAATGTGGAAAGTGCTGATACAGGAAAAGAATCCTGGAAGCCAATGGCTTAGGCTTCGCGATCAATGAATTAAACAGAGCAACGCTACGCACAAGTTGAAAAGAAAGCTCTAGCTGTCACCTGGGTTACAGAGACATTCTTCGACTTTCTCAATTGAAAACATTTTCCAATAGTGACTGACCATAAACCACTTGTGTCACTGTTGGATATGAAGGCTATCAGTGATCTTCCTCCTAGAATACAAAGATTCAGGATGAAACTGATGAGGTTTGAGTATGACATTACATACGTACCTGGAAAAGTCCTCTACATCACAGATGCATTGTCGAGGTCACCTCTACCACGCCAATTACAAGATACAGAACTTCAAGAGGAAGTAGAATCGTATGTTCACTTGATTTTAGATAGCTTACCAGCATCGGAACCTCGGTTATCGGAAATTTAAACAAAATTCGCGGAGGACTTCGTGCACGTATCGTGTCATCATCAAACATTGTGAGGAAGGCTGACCGACTTACGAACATCCCTCTATCACGGTCTCTACAAGACTAGTCATACTTACTGAGTTACGCACAGAAATACTGCAAATATTGCATGAAAGTCACCAAGGCATAGTCAAGTGTTGAGAAATAGCCAAATCTTTAGTGTGATGACCAGGTCTAAGTCGTGAGATAGAAAATATTGTAAAGAACTTTACCTCATGTGTGAAAAATCGTATCGACCGAGCAGAACCTCTTATGCCAAATAAGTATGATAGATCTATGCCCATTGAGAAGAAACACTATATAACTGGTAGTGGTCGACTATTTCTCTCGATACTTTGAAATCACGAAACTTACATCGACGACATCACAAGCGATAGTTCAACATCTACAATCTATCTTCGCGCATCACGGCATTCCCGAGATTTGAATAACAAGACAATGGGCCACAATATGCCTGCTCAGTATTCCAGAACTTTGCCAATGAATATGGATTTCGACATATCACCAGCAGCCCTCATTATCCTCAGGGTAACGGGGAAGCGGAAAGAGCTGTCCAAACAGTTAAGAGACTTATTCAGAACTCGCCAGATTCATATTTAGCATTATTGGCCTATCGCGTTTCTCCATTACAAAATGGGTATTGCCGATCTGAGCTATTGATGGGACGGAAAACCCACCTAATCTAACTCCACAATGGCCGTACCTTGAGGAAGTAAAAACCAAGAATGACGAAAACAAGGCAAAACAAAATGAAAGCTTTAACATTCCTCTTTGTGCTCTGAGCCATCCCAAACAGAGGCTTGGTGAGACTGTTTGGGTGTGAGAAAAAGGTGGTAGATTTCCTGGAACAGTTGAGTCTCCTATAGACAAGAACGACCGATCCTACTGGGTGACGACATCAACGGGTAACATACGACGCAACAGACGCCAACATGTTAGTGCCCCTAAGATGGACCTAATAGACGATGATCATCACGGATCAAGGTCTCAACATTAATTCAAAAACCCCTGTACATGTGCAAAGTAATTCTTCCCCTAAAACTCCGAGGACTGGTTCAGAAAGACGTGTACAACACACACCAAGAGCTGGATCTGAGGAACATGTGTCGCGAACTGATCGCAGAACAAGGAGTGGAAGGCTAATCAAGCAACCGGATAAACTTAACTTGTAACTCGCGCATACCGGTTTTCTAGTGATAGTGATCTAGTCAAAGTAGTCTAGTCATCGATACTTCAATTTGTCTTGGTTTCTGGACTTATAATAAGGAAACCTTATTTGAAGAACAGTTTCAGTTTGAGTTATTATCTAATTCTAGTTAGAGTTCTAGTTAATTGCTAGCTGTTCTACAATATAATGTTCTTCAATGTGATGTTATTCATTATATGAGGTTCACCAATATGATACAGACTCTAACTATGTCCAATATGAGTATTTTGATAAAGACTATAGTGAAGCCTCGTTTTGGCACCCGTATCAGTATATGATTTCTGTATTGTTACAGATTATCTCAATAAATAAGTTGATCAACAACATAACAAGAAAATAAAAGAGAAAAAAAACGTTTTACCGTCCCTATTTCAGCCGCTCGGAAATCTGAAGAACGTTTCTTGTATGTGCTATAGACACACCGATATCCTAATCACTTCAGTTCTTTAACCGGTAGGAAAACGAAAGCATATATAGGCGCAAAAAGGAATCAATAGTTAAGAAAAACAAATGAAAAATGGCGCGTGATTGTGTTGCAAATGTGAGAACTTTTGACGGAGATTGTGTTGTTCCCAGTACCGTAACAGAATCTTTATGCTTGAGTGAATGGGCGTTTAAAGATTTATTCGATTATAATCACAAATGACGAAAGTGTTATATATGGGACAGACATAAAACTACATTCGATGGGGCAGGCATAATATTCCCCTGCAAGATGGTATTCATGATATCATGAATATTCATGAATGATTTATGAACTTTCAAGAATAATAGCAGATTGTGGTTCATGAAATAAAGTCCATGAATATTCATCACATGTCTCTCATGAACTCTTCATGAAGTTTCATGAATCCATGAAACATTGAAGATTGCTCATGATCAATGTTTCAAGAATTATCCATGAAAATCTTCAAAATGATTGAAAATGTTTTATTTATTTTAAATAATTTTAATGAATATCAGTTATGCATAATACTTCACGAATGATTCTTGACATGATACTTCATATATTTTGATGAATTTTAATGAATATCCACTGAAGTCACATGACCACATGAATCACACGACTTCTATATATATTTCCCGCCAAAACAGTCACAATTCAAAATGGCTGCTGAATCTGCTGGCGTTTGGAAGGGGAAACATTTTTCATCTTAAATGGAAGTTTTGGCACATAAGTGAACGTATTATTCTATTTCTCGATTTTTATGAACAATTTCAGTAAGTTTTGATTTGTCTGCAGATCATTTTCAACATGAAATTATTGCACACTGATATTGCTATAGTGATTATGCATAGATATTGGTTTGTGAACCTTTTTCAAATTATATTGAATTAAATTGCCCATATAAACAATCATGCTTTACAACTATAAGTTTACTTTGGACATATACTTATTTGCCTGGAATGTATTATGAAATTGAATGCTGCGTATCACTGAAAACATATTTCGTTTGCATTTATCTGTGACAGTATGTAAAATATAATGAGCACAGTAACCTAGTGGTGATTTCAAGTTAAAATCTTCGGATTTTATGTATTAATATATGGGTTATACTTATTGTCATAAGAATTTGTTTCATCAAATATTGAATTGATTCCACGACCCCCAGTAGAGTTCATGACTCTAACTTGCATTCATTAAACTTCATGAATTGTTCCAGTTTGTGCATGCCCTTGCGATATGAACTTTTATGAATTCATGAATGAAAGGATTCATGAATTTTCATTATGGATTTTTTCCTGAGTTATTCATGAAGTTTTAAGTTTATGAATCGCATGAAAATATTCATTAATAATTGAAGAATATTCATGAATAAAATTCATGAATAATTTATGAATTATTCATGAATGTTCATGAATTTTTCGTCAAGGTATCGCAGGGGTACTGCTGCTAGTTTTAGTTCAGGAATAACTCATGAATTATCACGAATTAACATTCATAATCATTCAATATTGTTTTTAAGTTCATGAATATTGTAAAATATTCATTAACTTTTTTTGAATTTTCATGAATGGGTTGTTCATGAATGTTCATGATAGCATGAATAAAAGAGATTTATGATCGTTCATGAATTCATGAATGAAAGTATTCATGGATGTTAATGAAATATTTTCCCCTAAATTATTTCCCCTATATAAGTTTTAAAGTCGTATGGTCTATCACTTTCACTCTTTTTGTCATAGTGAAAACTCTTTAAGTGTTATACACATTTTTCTCCGTCTGTCCGAGGTTTAAACTTTCTACTTTTACCACTTTTTATAAAGTTGCAGCACTGGAAGTATTTTTAATTATAAAAGTAAAAAAAAAAATCTTTTTAACGTGTACACATTTAAAATAGCTCGGAAGTATCCGAGCAGTTTCGATCTATTCCGATCTGTACCGGTATTGCCGATATTGAGCACGTGATACGGCTCGGGATAGTATATCGGTGTTTTCATGGATCTGAACCATCATATATATATAAGCATTCATATTCACACATTGTATGTTTTATGAGAGTTTGTGATGGCGACATTTACAAGAAATACAACTTTAAGTTTATGAATTGCGTGAAAATATTCATGGATAATTGAATAATATTCATGAATTATTCGTGAATGTGCATGAATTATTCATCAATTTCTCGCAGGGGTTACATTCGTTTAAACCTCCAATAAAAGAAGGAATCCTTGGTTGTGTCAAAATACAGCATATCCCCAATATCCTTGTAGAGCAACAATATTTCTTATTCTCATACAGTTTTTTTTAAAGTAGAGTTCCACCTGGACGAGAAATATAAACACTGTTGATTTACAGCATAGATACATTTTCATTTGTTAGTTCATATTTCGTTTATTTTTTCAATGGCATTCAGATTTTGTTGTTGATAAAATGTTAAATTTCATATAGTTTTATTTTATCTTGTTCTCTTTAAATCTTTGCACATTAATATGAACTTTGCACAGAGACCAAAGATATTCTTTATAACTTTTCTTTTGGCTCTCAAAACATAAAATGCTACAATGTACATGTACATAAAACACAAATATTAATGGACTTGGCCTTGTGTTTATGCTTGTATACCTCATATTTTTATTTTTGATATCGCTCGCCCCATTTTTTTTTTTTTTTTTTTTTTTTTTTGTAAATGAAAATTAAAAAAAAATATATATATAAAAAAAATATCCCTCTCACCCCACTATTTTACCAAAAAATACCGAAGAACTATTTTTCAAATTGGTGTGGTCCTAGTGGATATTTAGAGAGTTAGAGACTGTCATCCACATACTCGTAGATATACACGGAGAGAAGAGAACCCTAGAAAGCAGGCACGCTTGAATTTCTTTATTGTCTCTGAAAGCTTATTACCTAGTATTAATCACTAAGATATCGAGCCTGGGTAAAAATCAGATCAGTCTAGTCCACTTATATCATTCAAGTTTAATGACTTTAAAAAGGTCCAATAATAATTATCATTTCAAAGGACAATAACTCCGTAAATTTCTGTAGAATCAAGCTGATTTTCGAACTCGTTCGAGATCTTTCCAATGTTAGTCTACATACAAAGTTTCAATTAGCTGAGTCCATATTTACTCACATTATCGTGTTCTCGATGCCATTACAAAGGGCAATAACTCCGTAATTTACAGTCGAATCAAGCCGATTTTTGAAGTCGTCCGAGATCTTTCCAACATTAGTCTTCATATAAAGTTTCATCAAGCTCGGTGAATATTTACTCAAGTTATCGCGTTCACAAGGAAATGTTAACGAACGTCGCACGACGACGGACAATAAATTATCGCAATAGATCACCATCATTGTTCAAACATTTATTGATTTGAACAAATTTGCATAGTGTGGAAATATATGGAATATATTTTTTATTGTGAAAAGAAATGTAAAAATCTATTTTAGAAAGATGTTTTAAAAGCTAAGGTATATGTTAGAACAAAAAAATACCTCACTGGAAAAAGGTGTTGAATTACTATCAAAAACACCCATTTGACATAACAATTTCTTTTCAAAATTGAAAACAAAAGTATTTCTTAGCACGATTGGCACAAAAAAGGATTTCTATAGTTAATAATTTTATTAAAAAATATTTTATATACTTTCTATGAATGTTGACAATTGTATGATTTAGGCATCTACTTTCTCCAGCTTGAAGACAATTGCTACTAGTGTTAGAAGAAATATTGCCAACCATGATCTGACAATTGTAACTCTGAAGTTCTCTTACATGCCAATATATCTTAGATTATTTTAAAGAGTGAAAACGTTGCAAAAGATTTCTACAATATACTCAGTTCAAATGCAAAAACTTTGAAAATGATACATGAAAAATGTTTATCAAAATATGTATCAAATTGCAGTGGCTACAGTATAGAATAAACCATCATATACTTCCAACAAATGTTCAATTTTTTAGATTAGGTATTACAGAAAGCCCTTTTTGTTCGCTATGTAAAGATGAAATAGAAACTATTGAGCACGCATTTTGGGACTGTTACAAAATACAAGAGTTTTACAACCTGTTAATTCCTTTTAGATTTAATAAAGAAGCATTGCTTTTCGGATTTCATAATATAGTAACAAATAGTGAAATTGATAATGAAATAGTTCTTATGATTAAATGGTATATATACAAGTCAAGATGTCTAAACACACCATAATATCCATCACAGCTTTCATCAATCATATTAAAGACCAGAACACTAAACATACTGAAACTTAACTTATAGGAAATGGGTAAAATGGCAAATTTGAAGTTTACTAGAGTTATCATGATTATCCCAAAGAAATTGTCGCCATACTTTTCTCTCTAACTGCTTTAAGGTTTTTTCAAGTAGGGAAGAAATTTAAGCTTTACCGCCATAGTCCTTTTATTGAAGTTACATAATTTAATCCAAATGCCTTCTTATTTGTGCAGTGTTTTCTTTACGTGACGATATCTGTGAGGAGTGTGTGTGTGTATTTATGTGTGTGTTTCTTTTTTTTCTTTTTCTCTTTGTTTGTGGAAGTATGAGTGATATAATTTTTGTGTACTTATTTTAAAAATACTATATTATATGATAAATTGAAAAAACAAAAGAAATATGAAAAAAATCAACAAGTTTTTATAGATATATTATCCAATTCAATGAATCAAAATTCACTTGTGCTTTCATATACAAGTATCATTACATATGTGAAATAGCGGTTGGGATATTCACGATTATACTGATAAGAATGATTGTATATGTATTCTACATATTATCAATAATTGAACATGTATAATAAGGAGAAGAAAGTGGCTCATTTTTCTAAATTAATGCATGTTTACAAATTTAAACTTAGTATATATACATGCAGATTTCTTTAATAATGGAAAAAGTAAAAATCAGTTAATTGTTGATTTCAATGAACACAATTTAACACAACCGGTAGTACTATTTAAGGACATGTGTGTTAAGCATTCTGACTCATCAAAAATAGAATTACATATGTTCACCACAAAAAGTTACCGACATTACAAAACAAATTCTTGGTGTTTTTTATTTTTTGTATTTTACACAAAGGAATAAGAGCTACTGATAAAAAAATCCTCACATTAACATTGACTGTGTAGTGAAATGCTTACAGGAAGCCAAGTTGCGGACTATAATTATTTCCCATTTTTTGCGTTAATAGTAATTGTACAGTGACTTTAGCAGATATGTTTACAACTTTCATCTCTACATAAAACATGAAAACAAACACTATTTTGCAGTGCCAAAGCATCTGCTGTTATAGTAATGTTTATAGTGCATCAAACATTTTAATCTGGATTTGATTGGTTTTCACACTTAATTTATCACCTAATGGCTTTCTATATATTACTCAATTTAATAACGAACAAATAGCTATAGTTTGTCAAAATTGTCGTGGCACATATAACGTTAGATATATTTTATATACCATGGTGATCTGGTTGCAGTACAAATCATAGACAAGAATAGGCCTGCAACAAAAGTATGCACATTTCAATCATAATCACCTATATCAATGTCTTTCAATTCTGCATCATCAGAAAAATCTTTTGACTCTACCTCATCTACTGAACTGTCGGGAAGTAATGAACCATCTCCACAAGTACAGGTAGCCTGGCATATGTCACAATAAGTACAGTTCCCGATGCTAGATTTCAGTTTCTCAAGTTCATCTTCCTTTAGAAATGACATTTCATTTTTTCTGGTACAACTTTCTAACATCTTGATAACATTGGCGAAGATGATGGGAATTGTGTACGAATAAGGTCACAGCCTTTTCGCCGTCCCTTCCCGCTCGTCCAATTTCTTGCACTACATCAAACATCTTTAAAAGACTTCTTATGAATAACTAAGAGGCCTAAATCCCAGATATTGGGCCTGTGACATGAAAGCCCTACCAAGTTTGTTCAAATGAAATACCTTGATCTTCATTCAAGGCCACAGGGATCAAATAGTCTAAAATCTTTAAACGACTTCTTGTAAGTTACTAAGATGAATAGAGATTGGATATTGGACTTGTAGCATGATCAAAGAACCTTCAATCATTGTCTAATTCATCAGATATATCAGAACTGAGCTTCTTCTATTAAACGAGTTCTTTTTATTGGCTTTATTGTTTGCCACTACCATATACGTTGAGGTGTGGTATTGTGCCAATAGTCAGATGACCGTTAAAGCCAATGGGCCTCTTGTTTATTATTCTTCTGCAAAGAAAGTTGTATATAAATGTTAAGAGCTAGGTATGCCCATGAAAGTATCCCCATATTGAAGGGCATGAGTTGGAGCATAGGTTTACGGCGCGCAACATTTTTTTTTACTAAAAATCAGTATTTTTCGTATTTTTTTTCGTGTCGTAAACCTGTGGTTGAAGTTATGATAGCAGAATTTTTATGTTGGTCGAAAATCCAATAGCCGCTTATGTAAGAAAGCATGAAACTTTGTATATGACCTCTTTAGGACATAAGTTTCAGGGAAAAAATGGACCCCAAAAAATCACGGCCCCTGGCGGCCACCATATTGGTTTTCAAAACGGCCGCCAAAAGCCACCTTCTGCGACCCATATATTACGTTCTACACCAGCTAGACCCAAACTTTAAACGTGTACACCCATATTATTGATGCTTAGGAACATTCTGGTAGCGTTAAATTTCATGGAGACTGACCGCAATTTTGAATTTCAAGATGGCCGCCAACTTTGCGAACTATATATATTTATATAATACACCTAATTGCTTACTTTAAGCAAATAAACACTTGCAAATAAAGTGAGAATATCCTTACTTTTATAGTGTTTGATACATAAATATTTTGATAATTATTCTAATTTCAAAATGACCGCCATTTTGAAATCCAACATTGCCGTATAAAGTTGTTTCTCTATTCATGTGTAAAAATCAGTGTTAACACTCTTAAACATCTACCCCCATATTATTGATACTTATTATTAGCATTACTTACGATCATTCTGGTAGTGTTAAACTTCATGTAAAAAGACGCCATTTTGTATTCTAAGATGACCGCCAATTTACTACATTTATCTGTATCTGTATATAATGATAATATAACAATTTTCTTAGCTGACTTTAGGTAAATAAAAAAAAAACTTGCAAAGACAGTGAGTATCTATATTTTGCAGCGTTTGATACAAAATAATTCGATTCTTATTTGAATTTCAAAATTACCTCTAATCTGAAATTCAAGATGTCCGGCAGTATTAAATTAAAGGTACATATATTAACCAAACTGGCTGATAATTTCGGAAACATTACGTAAAAAGTTGATATTAATTTCTACAAATATTAGACATACCATTATTCTCTGAACTAATCTGAAAAGATAAATAAATGCAAACGTTGATTTCCATAAAGCGGGTCGCTGATAATCCCCGACGCCGTTGTTGTTAAAAACTTAAACTTGAATCAAGGCTGAACAAAATCTCTATCACTGCATCCCCTATACCATGTAGACCATTTCAAGTTTGGGAAATGGATTTCTATGGGCCAATTCCCATTACGCCATCAGGGAAGTCTTATATATTCACTGCTGTGGATTTGTTTTCCAAACTTTTATTTGCGGTACCTATTGCTTCCTCGGATGCTTTGACAGTTGGTACTGCCATAGTTCAACTTGTATGTACCTTTGGAGTGCGTAACACCTTAATATCTGACAGAGGAACGGAATTCATCTCAAAGGCTACAACAGAAACTTGTCGCTTACTAAGAGTACAACAAAACTTTACTCCGAGCTATGTTCACCATTGTCTTGGTGAGCCATCTCAAAATGCACAATGGATCCCTTACGATTCTCTTAATGTTGCAGCTAAGAAGACTGTCTTAGCAAAACCACCACCATTTGTGTAGAGATAAAGATTTCTTTTTCTTGCTTTAAAAAGAATGAGCATTTGTATTCAGTATGTGAATTCCGTACTAATTAGTTTATCATTTATTGATTGAATATATTGTTGATTGATTTTTTAAAATAGGATCACAACTTAAGGTAAAGATCACATGATATTTTTTTCTGAACTTTATTCTTTTGCTTTTCATAAAGCATTTTGCTAGCATATTTTGTGTTCTTATTGTAGTAAGAATCTGATTTTTCTTCTAATGATATTTGGTTCTTATTTGTAATGCTACAACTTGTATTAAATGTATAGAAATTGTTTGAATTGTGTGTATTCTGAAGTTGGCACAGTGTAATTCCTAATACTTTGGTGGAAGATTTTTTGTATAAGATTATGGATAAATTCTCCAGTAATCTGCACGTGGATTGGGCCGCGGTGGCCGAGTGGTTAAGATGTCCCTACATATTACCACAAGCCCTCCACCTCTGGGATGCGGGTTCGAATCCCATGTGGGGCAGTTGCCAGGTACTGACCGCTGACCGGTGGTTTTTCTCCGGGTACTCCGGCTTTCCTCCACCACCAAACCTGGCACGTCCTTACATGACCCTGGCTGTTAATAGGACGTAAAACTAAACAAACAAAATCTGCACGTGGTAAAGGTGCCAAATGATCAGTTGATTATAATAGATTGCTGGATGTGTTATCAAACACATATATACACACACATAACTGACCTTTCCATGGATGTGTGGGGAAATGTTATCTACTATTTGTGTAATTAGTAGTACAGGTTAATGCATATTTACAATTCCAATTTTACATTTGTTTGTAAGCTTTCCAAGAAATCAATGAAATAATATGCTAGCCATGCTTTTCACATATGTATACGTGAAGTGTTTTGACAATTTGTTTTGATAGTAACAGTGTGTGAGATAGGGATATTTTTCAAGCTAGGCCTAGCAAATCTAAATTAGTAAAAATGTTTGTATGTATGAAATTGGTCAAAGTAAATTATCATGCTTTACCAATGCTGTAGAGAAAGGAGTAATATTTTACTGCTGGTATGGAAGTAATTTGGTAAATGGATATTCGGTCCAGTCCATAGATACCTGTCAATATTGCTTTCCTATATTTTTTTTCTGAAGATTATCTGGTTGTACAAGCTTGGCACTTGATGTCATATGCATGTGTAGAATAATGTACTTATGGATTTTGTTAAGATATGCAGACTTGTGGAAAAAGTACAACCTGAAAACATACACGCAGAGTATGATATCAATTTAAGTAACTTGATGCAGTTCACAGCAAAGGTTTATTAAGTTCATGTGCTTAAAGCCGCATGATCCGTATCTTTCAGGGTCCGTAAAACAAACAATGACAAGATATGGTGTAATAGCCCTAAAAAGTTATGAACTTTCCCCAAATTACAAGTCTAGAAAGTTAAGAGGTCCAAAGATATAAATATACAAAATTTTATTTTAGACTTATGCGCGGTCCGACATAAAGTCAAAAGTTAACGCCTCCAAAGCTTAGAAATGCTACTTTGCGCATGTCCGGAAATAAAAGTTGTTTACCGCAATGGAGCGAGCTTTGCAGTGAAAGCTCGCCGGCTTAGAATCAACTGCTGATTCGAAGTGAATAACGAAATTATTTAAACTAAGAAATGTTGTGAATTGCTGAGAATATTACATGGAAACGAATTCGAGCTATGACAACAACTATGATTTGTGAATGATCTACCAAAACCACATAAACTGACTTCATAAGGTGAGTGGGGTCCCGAAGGGGTAACAGTTATATTCTATAAGTGTTTGGTCGCTTTTTGGAATTGGTACCATAGTAAAATAGAGATTAGAAATCAGGAAAAGTGTTGATAAATTGGGGAACATATAACAGATTTAATCTTGGATTACAACAGAAGCATTAATAGAGTCGTATTATACGCGTTTACTTAATCTAAAAGATGATCGCTTTCTTCAGTGCGATGTATACATGTGTCATAGAGAAATTTGGGATGTTCTTTGTTGTTATATAATTGTATAGTTTACCTATAGATGTGTTGATCAGTTTAAAATCTACCCTAAGGCATTGTGGTCTTACTTTTGTGGAGTGACCACCAATTACATATAGTATTCACATGTCAAAGTGTTTATAAACTTCCTTGAGGCAATGGTGTCATTGATAAGCTTAAGTAGATATATTTCATATCAAACTGTCGATATATTGTCAAGTCGTTTAATTGTGATAATATCTTTATGCTATTAATCTTGATTACATCCGGGTTTACCTATTGGACAATGGTCATTTTATTATAAAAAACCCATGTCTGATTTATGAATATCAGTTGGATTTCCAACCTTCAAGGCGGTCACTACGGATATTTCTTGGATTACCAGATAGTGAACTGTGTGTGAACATTATTCAAATTCGGAACTTTTATAAGGTGGATCGCCATCTACGGACAACTAATTCGGTGTCTACATATTGGATTACCAATACGAGTGAACTTTCATTTTATTTCTATGTAATGTGCCACATATGTTTGATATTTGGGAAAGAAATACAATACAAGAGAAAATCAAATACCAATTGAATTCTTCGTTTTGTGTCCTGCAATATATATCATTACCAGCGGTCCGAACCGAACCTGACAATAACACACAAATTTTCTTTATTAAACATGTAACACAACTTGAATTATATGCGACACTCCACATTATTTTAATGTACATGCAGGTCGATGATCATAACTTTAAGTTAATAATCTTTTAATAAATGTACACAACTTTTGCTGCTTAATTTTGATATAGATTTCATATGTTTATACATATATATATACGGTATACAGAAATAAATCAAAATTTAATATATCAATCAAAATATATTTCAAATATTATGATGTAATATTACATGTGTAGCAATATATGTTTAAACAGAAATAAGGATTTGATTTAAATAATTAGACTCATCAACGTGGTCCGTTTATCATATGAAATGATTTCGCAAATTTGATTAACTGATTGTCCCAATCGCACAGCTGATAAAAATCCATATAAGTTTCTTGCTAGAATTAATTAACAGAGTCAGAGACATATAAAATCTATATTTGTATGTCTCTGACAGAGTTATTTGGGTACAAAGGTAGCTAATTATAAGAACTTTTTAATAAATTTCAACTTGATTTATTTCAGTTAAATTGTTGACTCTTGACAAAATACAAAGTTCTGTAACTTTTCAAAAATCAAAACTCATAGGGCACCTGTTCACCTGTATTTTCAGGAATCACAATTTTTGTGTTAATTGAACTGGCTTCATAGGCAATTACAGGATTAGGAAGGGACAGTCATGCATGGCAAGACAGGTGACCCCTAGCTTGCATTGGTTATTGCCCTAGGCCTGGAGACTGGCCAGTACAGGTACAATTCACCGAGCGACTTATGAGGGTATAATAAAAGTGCAATAGCCAAAAGTGCTAAATGTACAAAATTTGATATTCTTAATGTAAAATACAATCATATTTAGCTGTTAATTTCTAGAATGACAAAAACAAAGATATATGATTCAAATAAATAAATAATGAAATCCCCCCAAAAAATTAATTAAATACATGAAATAAATTAAAATAAATATAGCTATTTATATCTAGAAAATCTAATATTTGATCTGAGTACCGGGTAATAAATGTAGCTATTAGTAAATGTATTATAACAAGTATAAAATATTTGATCCTAATAAATAAATAAATTCATTTATTTTCTGAAGAAAAAAAAGAAAAGATGCATGTGGTCAAGCCATATTGCAGCTTACGGTATAGTCTTTACTTTAATATTAAAACTCATATCAGGCTAAATTACTCAGATGAAACCCATATATGATAATGTACACCAATAAAATTAACCATTTTATTTAATAAATTATTTACATACTAACTTAGTTATGCTAATTTTTAAATACAGAGTACATTTGGTAATTCATCTGAAATAATTGAAAGATATTTAAAACGATTCAATGAAATATATACATAAACAGATTGTACATGTACAATTTATGCAATAAGTAGGAGTATCAGGCTCATTTATCTTGTGCACTACGATGTGAACTCTAGTGCACTACAGTGTTAACTCTAGTGCACTACGTTGTTAACTCTAGTGCACTACAATGTGAACTCTAGTGCACTACGATGTTAACTCTAGTGCACTACGATGTGAACTCTAGTGCACTACAGTGTTAACTCTAGTGCACTACGTTGTTAACTCTAGTGCACTACAATGTGAACTCTAGTGCACTACAGTGTTAACTCTAGTGCACTACAATGTTATCTCTAGTGCACTACGTTGTTAACTCTAGTGCACTACAATGTGAACTCGTGAACTCTAGTGCACTACGATGTTAACTCTAGTGCACTAGCTAGTGAACCGGAGTTAACTTTACTTATGCACTCCAGTGCACTTCACTACCAAGTTTAGCTTGCTCCCAACTGTAGCTACTGTTACAGGCTTACAGCGTCAGGAGTGTGATTTCTTTTCCGATATCTATTTATGTATTTATGTATATCAGTGATATACATGTATATCCTTTTACTGTATGCTATGGATATTACTGTATTAAAGAAGCCACTTTCAAACTTACTTCATCAGTGCTCGTATATGAAAGATTGTATTTTTTTAGACTTACAGTCACTTAGTCATGTACTCGTTATCCTATCTGCTGGTCTTAATGATATAAAATTCACACCAATACATCATAATTGGTGTAAGTAAAGAATAGTAATTGACTGTTTAAAATATATATTATATATTATGTCCAATACATTTAGGCTACATAAATTCTGGCACTAATTAGGACCATTATTCTTCACATGAAAATGCCTAGACCCCTGTAATTCAAGAAATGACTAACTTAGTTTCTAGTGAGGTTTGATTTTGATAAACGTGTTCAAAAAATGTGTAATTGTTATAAATTTGTGTTTGACAGAAAACAATTGGAACTAGTTTGTTTTACATGTAGGCTTAAACTGAAAGATTATGTACATGCATACATGTATACAGTATTTATCTATGTACATAACTGACATTTACTCCATATTTTCTTTATAGAGTGTTTGGGACCTTCAACCAGATGACAGAAGTGCAAGATGTGATGGCAGCTCGCCCAAAAATAAAAGGGAAAAACAACTACATGTATATCTGAGATCAAAACTGACAGTAAAAAATAAAGTCTGTTTGTAATGTACCCATTATGAACCAGAAAGAAATTATTTTCAAGAAGGAAGGACAGAACAAACCTAGCATAATTCTTTACTATTATCACCGGGATATTTTCAAATTATTTATTTTTTCTTCACACAAATGAATAAAGGAATAATAATGATTATTGCATGTTTACATACCTAGTATGTATAACTTTTGAATAATTTATATGGGACAAGGATGTAATTCCAATTTATGAACAATAAACCAATTAAAATAAATATGTCATTTGTCTGAGTTGTTTAATTATGTAGTGTTCATTTTAGAAATCTTCAAATACAGAAAATAAATAGCAAACAAGACTGGAACTAGATCAAAGGTTATTTGGGTCAAAAGTCAGTGTCAAATCTCAGGATTTTGGCTCTATAGATATACATATATCCCTATGTGTAATAAAAAAATCTTGTTGTTGTGTAATACATAGATTGCACATATATAAGAATATCCATATATCTGTAGAGACAATAGCCTGTGATGCATGTTGTTAAATTGCATTATTCATTATTGACTATTTAAAGTTGCAAAGTTTTGATTGAATTAGAAAGGAATAGACTGACAATAACTTCTAATTAGTCCAGGTCAATCAAGGTCTACAGGTAAAAGCTCTTAGCAACTTCACTTAGTGTTTGGAGCAAGATCACACTAAAGGAATTAGGATTGTTTGAATATATAAAAAAATAAACTAACAAAATACAACTAAAAAAGTTAGATTTTCCACTAGGTTAGACTATATACATACTAAAAAAATGAATTTTACTGCAATTACTCTGATGACATGAGAATCACATGCTATGGTCAGCTTATTTACTACTGGATGCTAACTCCAGTCATTTTTTTATTGACTTAAAATTCAATGCACAATATATGTGTACATGTACACTATACAATGTATATGAATGTGCTATTTGTGCATGAATATGATTGTATAAGAAACACCTAGGTCTTTCATTATACATGTTTCTGATTCGTTTGATTCAGAGGCAAATTCACGGCTGGGCATCATATTATATGGTAACTATATGGTTCATTGGCAAGCTATAATGTACATGTACATCACAAATTTAACCAAGGGAGCTGTCTTCATTATCTACACAGAAAATATATACATAATTGCTTGTTAGACATTCAGAACTTTTAACACACATTAAACCGCCTTATTGCAACCTCAACCCCATTTTTTTTTTTTTTTTTTTTTTTTTAAATTTTCTGCAATCAACCAAATGTTTATAGTTTCACCAGAAATTTATCATCATGTTTTTAACGAACATGGAGCTTTTCCAACATAAATATCGGAAATATACGTACAATGACATGTATTAAGTTTTATACTCGTTTATGGCGGTACATGGTGATTTTTTAACTAATACATGTATACACTGTACATATGACACTGAACGAAAATGAATATTATGTCAAGTTTGCTCTCCGTGCTTATTTTACTTGATTTATTATTATATTTCATTTGGACCTTTATAAAACAAGTTATATGGTTATCCAAGGCATGTATAATATCGTCTGAGATATTTATTTTTAAAAATATCACCAGAGATTTACATGTAGATAACCATTTTCATCTCTATATAGTACGATGTGTCTTGTCTATTTCATTATTTATCAATACCATTATTTATATATCTGGTACATTTTTGTACATTTTTTTATCTTTCCTAGTACGATGTATGGTATCGCAACACGTATTTTATACGAAGTTTAAATACCGTTCCCACAAAAATCCCTCCGGTGGCCCGCGGAAATTACGCAAAGCATAGTCAACCGATCGCCGTATTGTAAACACTCAAAATGACCGAATGGAAGTATTGTTTACACGATGATAATGTATATATATTGATCTGGGGGACTCTTTAACTTCATCACATAACAAAACATTCACTTGTTCATGATAAGTAACAAGTTCTTCCGTAGAAATTCCTGCTAACATGAACGACACACTTTTGACTGGGCACGCCATTTCGTTTGGTCTGGAGAGTCACGTGATCGTCTACGATTGAAAATGCATATTCAAACACTCTGGATATCGAATTTTTAATCATTAATTTCTTTTGAACTCGAGACTTTTTGGGTGTGTAATAAGGGGAAAGTTGATAACTTTTTATAATATGTGTACCCTAATTTTCTTTTGTTGATTTACGGACCCTGAAAGATACGGATTATGCGGCATTAATGTAAATATGAATGTATTTTAAAGCAAACATTAGAAATTACATTGATCTGTTTGTTTCCTTTCCATCAATGTCATTTCACTCTACATTTTCATGTCACATATTGTTGATTGTGATTAAGTTTATTTTTTTGCTCAAGTAGAGTAAGTTCAATTTTATTCACTTAATTCTTCATGTATGTTTTGCAGAATTTGAGATTTGTCTCCCTTTAATTGGCAAAATTCAACTATTTTGATTACCTCTCTTTTTATATAGAAGAGTGAAATAATTCTAGTGATTATCTCCCTTTGTAAAGTTGACAGTTTTCATCTATACAGTACTGAACTAAAGGTTTTCTATCTACAGCAAATATAACATTTAATTGCTAGTTTTATTAATAATTGTATGCTAATTTCAAATGGTATTATTGTAAAAGTAGTCACTTTTCATTGATCACCCATTGGGAAATTTTGTTTTGGGGGGGGCGGATGTTGTATATATGGAATGGGTGAAGATGTTAAAAGTGATCGTTTGCTTTTTGTCACTAATTGACCTACTGAATAGTCCCATTATTACGATATGTTTGGAACAGGGTGCTATAGTAGAGTTATCGTCCGTAGCTTCACTGATGATTATGGGTCCTAATAAATAATGAAATCGGAATGAAACATCGGGAGGACAAAGCACATTAAGAAGTAATGATAAGTACAAGTTTTCTCGTTGACTTCAACATGCAAATCCTAACACTTACCCACAGAATTCCTCTATCATTCACTGAAATACAAATCAGTCCTGTACCCATAACTTTTACTTCAGAATATCTAATTTTGCTGATGTTAGTAGCAATGGCAACAGACAACACCTATATGGACCCTTGCCCAGTAACCATGCTGTGAAGCTCTATTTACATACTTAATACTTGCTTTTTACCACAAAATAACCAGACAATCAAATAAGTGGTGATAAGTGAGTCATTTCCTCATTAACTCATTAAAGTAGCCGCGTGTATTCAACATTTTAAACAATTCTGACACCAAAATTATCAATTCTTTATGTTTCTTCCTTTAAGCATATTTATCATCACATAATATATTTGATAAGTAAATGTTCTTACAGAAGTTAACAGACGACGGTATTATCCGCAATGTATATTACATTCATTTTTCAAAATTTAAGATAAGAATAATGCACGTAATCCAGACTGGTTGTTTCTATCGATGTTTTCTTATAATGCAATGGAAACCTACTGTCAAAGGATGACAATTTGGGGTATTATATTCACTTGTATTAATATAGAATAGCTTTCAGATCACGACTTAGCAGTCAGAACGGTTATGTGTATTTTCAGATGGATCTGGAGATTTATAGCATCAAACCTGACATTATTCACTGTATCATCAATGGTCTTATGTTTTATAGTAGTGGCTGTATTTCAATTTGTTCATCTTAAATGTATACTTATCCAGTTACTCGTTAGCTATATGCCTGGTTCCTATATTCTCGTTATTCAATGACTGTTTAACGTCCAGATGCCGCATCCTCCTATTTCAGTAGTTAATGTCACTTTCGTTATATCCATACCTAGAATATGGCATAGGTAAACTGGAGGTTTCATATGCAATAGTTGAGAAGGTATAATTTAGTAATTTTGTGTAAGTCAAACGAATCGAATAACGGTACAATGTGATTGACTGTATGGCTTTAAATTTGGGCGACGCTCACCATGAAATCTTCAAAGAAAGCTTTTGAAGGCCTGTCATTGGATCAGTTCTCTTGAATAGATAGTCCGGTGGTGATTATAACGACAGTGATAGTAACCCATGGAATATCGAGGATGAGATACTGGTGATATATGTTGACCAGTGATGCATGACAAGGTTTCCTGGACGTTTTTGTTACTCTACAACGAATTGTTTAATCGTTTAAGGTTTATAATTTCCATTTTTATTTTTATGTGTTATGTATTGTGTATAATTAGGTTAATGACTGAAGCACTGATTAATGTTCTCCACTAATCAAAGGCTAGTGTTTGTCGTCTGTTGACCTCACTATTTACTAGATCACCATTGATAATGTTACAAACGTATTAACCTACACAATTACCCTGGTATAATTAACAAGTTAACATTGTGTGGAGTATGAACTATTTTATCAATGATGCAGCGGTAGATGACGGATGATCTTCAAAGTTCCACCGAGTCCTGAATGGGCGGTGATATCTGGTTTCTAATGGATGGTGCATTGATCTGGATGTCATGACGGGTGTCGTACCCTGGTACCTAGTGGAGTCATTGGTCACTTAGCATTGTAAGTCTGTTTGTTTTATAGAATTGTTATAATCAGCTGATGAGCTTGTACAGTAGGTCTCGTTACAACAAATACCCAGCTGATAACTCCGATATTCACTAAAAAATAATAGTAGCATTGTCTTCCACTAATGTCACCAGTGGTTGGGATAAACGGTAACCTCGTCCACCTCGACCCTGGGAATCAAGTGGATTTAAAGACACAATTTAGGTTATTATGCTTAAACTGACAGGGTTTCAATAATGTTAAACATCTAACTATCAATGTATTTATGTTCTTAATGGTGTAGAAAGAATAATCATTTGGATTAATCAAAGCACGAAACATTATCAATGAAAACCATGCCGAATCAAAATAATGTTTTCTCTGTATATGGTGCATTAAAGGATAAGATATATTTGTGGACGAACGTAAATATATATGTATCGCATTCACTGCACATGTAACAAGATATGTAGTGAATATTATAAGACTCTTTCAAATGTGGATATGAAGGATAGGGATATTGTACCCGAGGGTCACAAAATATAGTAAAACCCGAGGCTTGCCGAGGGTTTTACAACATTTTGTGGTCCCGAGGGTAGAATATCCGTATCCTTCACATCCACTTATGAAAGAGTATTTTTCTTTCATACCTCGACGTTTTATTGCAGTTTTACAGCTATAATATCCCGCCATTTTGAAATAAATTTGAAGAAATCTACGACTGGATGTCAATTTTCCATACATGAAACATTACGTGATATTTTCATAACAAATTCCGCATCCTTTATATTAAACCAGCCATATTTGTGAAAAAATGTTAAGATTTTACCGGGAAATAGAGATTTTGTTGACGCCGTGACGTCACGAGGCTTTGCCATGTATACTGTAATACAGCCTCAGGAGACGTGAGTGTATTGCCCTGAACCAGCCAGTATTACACTCGTAGGTATGAAAGAAAATATATATATTTCCGCTCTTCTACATATATTGCAGGAATAGGCATACCATACTTACAGTGTATATTGAATTGATAACAAAAACAATATAAACAAATAACACAATATAAAACAAGATACCGCAAAGCGTGACATTATTCCCCGCGCCCCGCAGGGAATAAAACACAAATACATCAAGGTTAAAGTAACAATTATTCAAGTATAACATTAAATGTATACGAGTATTGTAAATCTAGAGTTTCTAGACACTCAACAGAAAAAAAATCAAAATTGAAGGTCAACAACAGCAAAAGGCATAACTATGGCACTTGTCTGAAATATACAGAAATTTTCAGGGAGCTGCGTTGAACGGTTTTGGAGTTATACTCCGGAAACAAAAAGGAAGCAGTAATTTGGTATTTTTTACTAAGTATTTGCATGGTAACGAAAATTATTCTAAAAATGGAAGGTACTCAATAGCAAAAGGCACAACTAGGGTTTTTGTCTGAAGTATACAGAAAGATTCAGGGAGCTGCGTTGAGCGGTTTTGGAGTTATAGTCCGGAAATAAAAGGAAACAGTAATTTGGTATTTTTGAATAAGTTTCCATGGTAACGGAAAAAATTCCCAAAATGGAAGGTCCAAAATAGCACAAGATTACACAAAGTTTCATGACGCTGCATTAAACGGTTTTGGAGTTTAAGTCCGGTAACAAAACAAAAAAAACCCAGTTATTTGGTATTTTTTAATAAGTTTCCATGGTAACGGAAAAATAAAAAAGGCGCAACTAGGGCGCTTCTCTGATGTATACAAAAAGTTTCAAGGAGCTGTTTTGAACGGTTTTTTTAGTTTCAGTCCGGAAAATGATCTCGGACGGACGGACGGACGGACGGACGGTGCCAAGAATAATACCCCAGATAATCTCGGTTCGCGAGGGATAAAAATACCTAGAAAATATAAAGGGCCTTTCGACAGACACGTCTCAAACTAATTTGTTTCGTTATTTCTGAATGTAAACAATATCACTGTGTATGTGTATACCGCAGCAGTTTAGTTTGTTATTGATATGAAGGCCATTGAAATAATTGGACGCAAGAAGAAAAGTATTCATATATCAATATGTATGTCTAGAAAGGAATAAAGAAGAAATCAATTGTGAAACATATATCTATTTAGTGACACAGAGGAAAATAGATATAAGGTCAAGTTAAGGTTATTTCACATAACTCAAAATAAGAAAACAGGCAGCAATCAACATTAAACGTTTGTCTGCGAATAACACTATTAAGTTTGAGTCATATCAGCCAAAGAGTTTTCGGTTTTCTGTGTAGTGTTTTTAATGTCAAATTGATTATTCTTTTACATTTTCTTTTTAGGTTGTCAATGCATGTATTTCTGTACCACTAATGCAACAAATGTATGTGTTATGAGTAGACACACCTTTCCACAAACTTTTAGTATTTATGTAGTTATGAGAGATTTGTTCAACGGCTAAAATTGAGTTTAACTTTATAATTAAAAAAAAAAAGAAAAAAAAGTTCGTTAGATGTAGGCTGTCATCGATTTTACTGGTGCACTTTAGCTAAAGAATAATTAGAAATAAATGAAAACTTAACACACATATAAACCCTTGGTTCAAACAATTAACATCCCATTACGATTCTGAACACCTAGATTAACAAACACCTCAAATTGATGGATTGAGCATCATAACTCGAAATAAACAAAATAAGGCAATCAATAAATATGTCTTTGTTCCATTTTGTAACTGATTGATAGTTAAATTGTATTTAGTCTAGTTATTCTGAAGGAACATTATGTATATTTATATTATTATCAAAATGACAATAAAAGAGTGCATCATTGAAATAATATTTACTGAACGTTCTGTGTAGGGATCTAAGCCAGTTTTTGCCCCGGTTCACATAAAATTCACTTTTTTTTTGCCCTGGTTCACGTGAAATTCACGTAAAGAAATAGATGTAAGAACACTTCACAAATGAAGATAAATGAATTATAAGAAAAAATCGATATTTTTATCATTAACACAAAATTCCTTCTTTGTTAAATACACATCCCATTTTCTCTGAACAAACAGTTAAACAAACCTTGTTTATTGGTCAGCGGTTTGTTATAATGAGTATTGATCCCGTCCAATCTATTCATATTGTTCCGACCAATTACCTGTGATACTACATGTGTGTTATAATGTACGTCATACACGGTGGACGCGGACACATCCTAATCATTCAATTAGGAAGACACGTACGGTACGGGTCAGAGCACCTGCTACACTGTAGGTAAGTACAATTAATTAACAACTATCTAATTAACGGCTCTACGTATGGGCGATTTTACCCCGAGCTTAACTTGACAATTTCTTCTTCGTAGTGTTTTATCAATATCTTCATATATTCTGGTAAATAATTTGGTCATGTAATATTCATTATTGGTTGATTTCGTTAGATACGAAAACGTTTTATTCACACGAATCAAACACTTTTCAGCTGAAGGTGAATGTACAGTTATAAAATAGAGGTTTGTTTTTCTTAAGCTATGATAGATTGTATTTCTAAACCTTATTTTTAAAACATTCTATAACAATGGGTTAACATACCTCTTTGAATGTTACTTAATTAGATAAAACTATTATTTCTGAAATTTGCATATTCTATTGTATTAAGTTTTTTGTAATTTTTTTTTCGCAAATTGACATTAAATGAAAGAAGCATAGCATTTTTTTTCAAAGAGTTCATTTATGTCAACACACATTGTTTCAGATCATTCTTTTACACAGTAAGGGATTTTGATCAAAATGGCCATGGCAACATCCGAACCGGAGCCAGAAACTAGCACTTCGGAACCTGAATCCGAACCCGAATCTGAACCAACCACTATGGAGATGGTCATGCCGACTGTACTGATACTAGCCCTGGGCGTGGTCGGTCAGTAAATCACATACACTAGCATTCTAATTACTTCTTTATGTATTTATATCTTATTTATAAAATGTCCATTGGATTCTGTGTATTGTGTTAATGCCAATGCTGCGATCGGTTCCATGTAACTGTACATATGGCATTTCAGTCGTGAACTATTTTGAACGTGGCAGAAACTCAAATAATAGATCACAGCGATCCGAGAGTTAGATAAAGTCTCTATCAATTTGGACCCACGAAAGTGCAAATATATATAGATATTATTTTAGACGTTTTAAGGGGTCTGATTAAAATAATTAAAATCGTAATCTAAATAGTTTGTATTGAGAAGGATGGAATGTTCTCTGAGACAAAAATTCTACACAGTTTACCTTAAATTCCCATTTCTAGTAAGCCATCACAAAAACGCTTACTATCGTTGAAAAGAGCGATAATGATTATTTCAAAATTACCATACACAACTATACACAACACCGACACTAAGTCAATAGCAGACCCGTTTCAACAAAAATGACTCAAAGATGTCCTCAATCGGGTTTGGGAATCCATGGTGACAAATTATGCTCAGGTATGTATTTATGAGGTAATCGGTATAATCTTTTTCAGTTAGCTGACTGAAGATAAAAATTATTATGCTTCTTTCGGGACACATCGTAGTTTATCTTTGGCCTAACGCAAACATTAGAGACACCTAAGGAAAGTGTATACACAAACCCAGTTAAAGCTGACAATGCAAGTTAAAAACATGCAGTTGAAATTAAAAAAAAAATATTAACGAAATATTTTTTTTTCAAAAATTGTTTCTGAGACATCCCCTAGTTATGACAGTGTATACGTAGTATCTAAGGAAGTGGCAGCCATTTTTCTTTTGCTCTGCTTAGTAACCTTCACTGGCCAACCCCCTATATAAAGCACGGGACACTTGACACACGTGTATCATTCTAAGCATATCTTGTCTCAGAACAATGTCAAATTGACCTGACAATATTTCATTGAAGTAATAGATGAATGTGTTGTCAGCTATATCCCAACATATGTCCAATACGAACTAATAAAACACTTCAATATACACTAAGTTTTACACGTACATGTACAACGACACGTGTGTGTCCTTGATAGTTGTCGCTCGTTTGGGTCAGGTACATATTCACGTGTATATGGTCAGTTGAGTGCGTCGGGTACGATGATATACGTGGAGATATGTGGATGGATTATTTTTGGATTTCTATTCACTTGCGTTGGAATTTTATTTTGAGAAACATCTAAATGACAACTTAGAGGAGTTGACATGTTTTCTTGCTAAAAAAAAGTCCCATATAGTTTTACAGGTGAGGGTTTTGTTTACCTATTTGTAGGTGATATAACCTGTGGACTGCTAGGTGTATAGGTACATGAATGAGCGCACGTGTGTCGATTCACGCGCTTTATATAGGGGTCGGTGAGTCGTCGGAATGTAAAACAAAAATGGCTGTCCTCAACCGGGGAATGTCTCATAAACGATTCTTGGAAAAACGAGTATACTTATTTAAAAACAAAATCATGTTAATAATTTTAACTTGCATTGTCAGCTTTAAGGACATTTTGTTGTGACAGTGGCATCATAGTTGAGTAGATTGGGTTTGGAGGGAATATCATCGCTCTTGTCGACGATAATGACCCCTAGAATTAAAGCTAGGGGAAGTAGATATTTGTCTCGAGGATATTTCCACCCTTCAACGATGAGTATATATAACAGTCATGTGATTTTCTTTTCCAGAAAATACGAGATTTGAAAAATTATTTAAAAAATCGTTTTTATAGTAAATATCCCGATTTTTTTATAATTTTTCAAATCTCATTTTTTTCTAAAAAAAATCACATGACTGTTATATATATTCATCAGTCCATCCACCAAATACAAAAAAAAAATGTATGACAACACCCATTTTTATTGAGTTGGCCCCTTGTGAATAAGATATGTGTTCAAGTCAACACGATTAAAAAATCAATTACATTTAAATATTTCCTTCCGTTTCGAACCTTGAAGCGTTCCTTTATCATGTTCATAATGGTTGTACTACTATAATTTGTTTGCACCAAATGGAATGTGTGACGTTTTATTGCTGTTGTTCGACAGCTTACATGATCATTTTTTTCATCGATAAGACAAATATTTTATAATATTTTTTAACCAGATATAAAGATGATTTTGGTATGTAGGTAAGCATGAGGTTTTATTAAGGAATATATTTTGATTTTGTTGAGGTTATGAGGGTATAATGATAATAGAGCAGGTGTAAATCGCCGGGGTTACATAAAATTTACACGGGCTCCATTATCATTAAACCCTCATAACCTCAACAAAATTAAAATATATTCCTCATATTTACAGTTTTTCACGCAATTAATATATTTATTTTTTTCGCGACACTGTCATATTCTTTTATTAAAATACCCATATTTTTGTCTCTCCCGTCATCGTCAACGAATTCGATTAAACAGCTGATCGGAATAGTCATTCATAGGTTCCCACCAAACGTGGGGTCATGACCCCACGTTGCTACGCCAGCAACTATTCCCGTAACAATAGAATCGCCGCACGTGTTGAACTATCATTATACACTGGTAATGATAATACTAGAAAGCATGGTTATTGAGTCCATGTCAGTGCAAACTGTAAAAATCCAATAATAGACTTGTTTCAAAGCATACATTGGTAACTGCAGTATGTTATAAAACTGATAACATGCTTTGGATGCATTGTAGTTTAACACTTTAGGACAAAAAACTTATTTATACTGTTAAAGCATAACGTGTTGTATTATTTCCATGACAGCGGTTTTATAAAAATCATTTATATTTGGCCAACCTTTTGCTAAGATCAAGTATTATATAATGTTCATATACTTGGCACTATCACCAATGTCGGTGAATGATATCATGTCGACGTTAATCTGTTGGTGAATGATATAATGTCGACGTTCATCTGTTGGTGAATGATTTGATGTCGACGTTAATCTGTTGGTGAATGATATAATGTCGACGTTAATCTGTTGATGAATGGAATGATGTCGACGTTAATATGTTGGTGAATGATATAATGTCGACATTTATCTGTTGGTGAATGACATGATGTCGACGTTAATCTATTGATGAATGGAATGATTTCGACGTTAATATGTTGGTGAATGATATAATGTCGACATTAATCTGTTGGTGAATGATATAATGTCGACGTTTATCTGTTGGTGTGTGATTTGATGTCGACGTTAATCTGTTGGTGAATGACATAATGTCGACGTTAATCTGTTGGTGAATGATATAATGTCGACGTTTATCTGTTGGTGAATGATTTGATGTCGACGTTAATCTGTTGGTGAATGATATAATGTCGACGTTAATCTGTTGATGAATGGAATGATGTCGACGTTAATATGTTGGTGAATGATATAATGTCGACGTTAATCTGTTGGTGAATGATATAATGTCGACGTTTCTTTGTTGGTGAATGACATGATGTCGACGTTAATGTGTTGGTGAATGATATGATGTCGACGTTAATCTGTTGGTGAATGACATGATGTCGACGTTAATCTGTTGGTGAATGATATAATGTCGACGTTAATCTGTTGGTGAATGATATAATGTCGATGTTAATCTGTTGGTGAATGGAATGATGTCGACGTTAATGTGTTGGTGTATGATATGATGTCGACGTTAATGTGTTGGTGAATGATATAATGTCGACGTTAATGTGTTGGTGAATGATATAATGTCGACGTTAATCTGTTGGTGTATGATATGATGTCGACGTTATTGGTAAACAATATAATGTCGACGTTAATCTGTTGGTGAATGATATAATGTCGACGTTTATTTGTTGGTGAATGACATGATGTCGACGTTAATCTGTTGGTGAATGATATAATGTCGACGTTAATCATCTGTTGGTGAATGATATAATGTCGACGTATATCTGTTGGTGAATGATTTGATGTCGACGTTAATCTGTTGGTGAATGATATAATGTCGACGTTTATCTGTTGGTGAATGACATGATGTCGACGTTAATCTGTTGGTGAATGGAATGATGTCGACGTTAATCTGTTGGTGAATGGAATGATGTCGACGTTAATCTGTTGGTGTGTGATATGATGTCGACGTTTATCTGTTGGTGAATGATATGATGTCGACGTTAATCTGTTGGTGGATGACATGATGTCGACGTTAATCTGTTGGTGAATGATATGATGTCGACGTTAATCTGTTGATGAATGGAATGATGTCGACGTTAATCTGTTGGTGTGTGATATGATGTCGACGTTAATATGTTGGTGAATGATATAATGTCGACGTTAATCTGTTGGTGAATGGAATGATGTCGACGTTAATATGTTGGTGAATTATATAATGTCGACGTTAATCTGTTGTGAATGATATGAAGTCAACGTTAATCTGTTGGTGTGTGATATGATGTCGACGTTAATCTGTTGGTGTATGATATGATGTCGACGTTATTGGTAAACGATATAATGTCGACGTTTATCTGTTGGTGGATGATATAATGTCGACGTTTATCTGTTGGTGAATGACATGATGTCGACGTTAATGTGTTGGTGAATGATATAATGTCGACGTTAATCTGTTGGTGTATGATATGAAGTCAACGTTAATCTGTTGGTGTGTGATATGATGTCGACGTTAATCTGTTGGTGTATGATATGATGTCGACGTTATTGGTAAACGATATAATGTCGACGTTTATCTGTTGGTGAATGATTTGATGTCGACGTTAATCAGTTGGTGAATGATATAATGTCGACATTAATCTGTTGGTGAATGACATGATGTCGACGTTAATATGTTGGTGAATGATATAATGTCGACGTTAATCTGTTGGTGAATGATTTGATGTCGACGTTAATCAGTTGGTGAATGATATAATGTCGACATTAATCTGTTAATGAATGACATGATGTCGACGTTAATATGTTGGTGAATGATATAATGTCGACGTTAATCAGTTGGTGAATGATATAATGTCGACATGAATCTGTTGGTGAATGACATGATGTCGACGTTAATCTGTTGGTGAATGATATAATGTCGACGTTAATCTGTTGATGAATGGAATGATGTCGACGTAAATCTGTTGGTGAATGGAATGATGTCGACGTTAATATGTTGGTGAATGATATAATGTCGACGTTAATCTGTTGGTGAATGATATAATCTCTACGTTAATCTGTTGGTGAATGACATGATGTCGACGTTAATGTGTTGGTGAATGGAATGATGTCGACGTTAATATGTTGGTGAATGATATAATGTCGACGTTAATCTGTTGGTGAATGATATAATGTCGACGTTAATCTGTTGGTGAATGATATAATGTCGACGTTAATCTGTTGATGAATGGAATGATGTCGACGTTAATCTGTTGGTGAATGATATGATGTCGACGTTAATCTGTTGGTGAATGACATGATGTCGACGTTAATATGTTGGTGAATGATATAATGTCGACGTTAATCTGTTGGTGAATGATATAATGTCGACGTTAATCTGTTGGTGAATGATATAATGTCGACGTTAATCTGTTGGTGAATGATTTGATGTCGACGTTAATCTGTTGGTGAATGATATAATGTCGACGTTAATCTGTTGGTGAATGATATAATGTCGACGTTAATCTGTTGGTGAATGATTTGATGTCGACGTTTATCTGTTGATAAATGGAATGATGTCGACGTTAATATGTTGGTGAATGATATAATGTCGACGTTTATCTGTTGGTGAATGATTTGATGTCGACGTTAATCAGTTGGTGAATGATATAATGTCGACATTAATCTGTTGGTGAATGACATGATGTCGACGTTAATATGTTGGTGAATGATATAATGTCGACGTTAATCTGTTGGTGAATGATTTGATGTCGACGTTAATCAGTTGGTGAATGATATAATGTCGACATTAATCTGTTGGTGAATGACATGATGTCGACGTTAATATGTTGGTGAATGATATAATGTCGACGTTAATCAGTTGGTGAATGATATAATGTCGACATTAATCTGTTGGTGAATAACATGATGTCGACGTTAATCTGTTGGTGAATGATATAATGTCGACGTTAATCTGTTGATGAATGGAATGATGTCGACGTTAATCTGTTGGTGAATGGAATGATGTCGACGTTAATATGTTGGTGAATGATATAATGTCGACGTTTATCTGTTGGTGAATGATATAATGTCTACGTTTATCTGTTGGTGAATGACATGATGTCGACGTTAATGTGTTGGTGAATGGAATGATGTCGACGTTAATATGTTGGTGAATGATATAATGTCGACGTTAATCTGTTGGTGAATGATATAATGTCGACGTTAATCTGTTGGTGAATGATATGATGTCGACGTTAATCTGTTGGTGAATGATATAATGTCGACGTTAATCTGTTGGTGAATGATATAATGTCGACGTTAATCTGTTGGTGAATGATTTGATGTCGACGTTTATCTGTTGGTGAATGATTTGATGTCGACGTTAATCAGTTGGTGAATGATATAATGTCGACATTAATCTGTTGGTGAATGACATGATGTCGACGTTAATATGTTGGTGAATGATATAATGTCGACGTTAATCTGTTGTTGAATGATTTGATGTCGACGTTAATCAGTTGGTGAATGATATAATGTCGACATTAATCTGTTGGTGAATGACATGATGTCGACGTTAATATGTTGGTGAATGATATAATGTCGACGTTAATCAGTTGGTGAATGATTTAATGTCGACATTAATCTGTTGGTGAATGACATGATGTCGACGTTAATCTGTTGGTGAATGGAATGATGTCGACGTTAATATGTTGGTGAATGATATAATGTCGACGTTAATCTGTTGGTGAATGATATAATGTCTACGTTTATCTGTTGGTGAATGACATGATGTCGACGTTAATGTGTTGGTGAATGGAATGATGTCGACGTTAATATGTTGGTGAATGATATTATGTCGACGTTAATCTGTCGGTGAATGGAATGATGTCGACGTTAATATGTTGGTGAATGATATAATGTCGACGTTAATCTGTTGGTGAATGATATAATGTCGACGTTTATCTGTTGGTGAATGACATGATGTCGACGTTAATCTGTTGGTGAATGATATGATGTCGACGTTTATCTGTTGGTGAATGGAATGATGTCGACGTTAATCAGTTGGTGTGTGATATGATGTCGACGTTAATGTGTTGGTGAATGATATAATGTCGACGTTAATCTGTTGGTGAATGGAATAGTGTCGACGTTAATATGTTGGTGAATGATATAATGTCGACGTTAATCTGTTGGTGAATGATATGAAGTCAACGTTAATCTGTTGGTGTGTGATATGATGTCGACGTTAATCTGTTGGTGTATGATATGATGTCGACGTTATTGGTAAACGATATAATGTCGACGTTTATCTGTTGGTGGATGACATGATGTCGACGTTTATCTGTTGGTGAATGATATAATGTCGACGTTAATCTGTTGGTGAATGATATGATGTCGACGTTAATCTGTTGATGAATGATATAATGTCGACGTTAATATGTTGGTGTGTGATATGATGTCGACGTTAATCTGTTGGTGAATGATATGATGTCGACGTTAATCTGTTGGTGAATGAGATGATGTCGACGTTAATATGTTGGTGAATGATATAATGTCGACGTTAATCTGTTGGTGAATGATATAATTTCGACGTTAATCTGTTGGTGAATGGAATGATGTCGACGTTAATATGTTGGTGAATGACATGATGTCGACGTTAATATGTTGGTGAATGATATGATGTCGACGTTAATATATTGGTGAATGATATCAGGTCGACGTTAATCTGTTGATGAATGGAATGATGTCGACGTTTATCTGTTGGTGAATGATTTGATGTCGACGTTAATCTGTTGGTGAATGATATGATGTCGACGTTAATCTGTTGGTGAATGACATGATGTCGACGTTAATCTGTTGGTGAATGATTTGATGTCGACGTTAATCTATTGGTGAATGACATGATGTCGACGTTAATCTGTTGGTGAATGGAATGATGTCGACGTTTATCTATTGGTGAATGATTTGATGTCGACGTTAATCTGTTGATGAATGGAATGATGTCGACGTTAATCTGTTGGTGAATGGAATGATGTCGACGTTAATCTGTTGGTGAATAAGATGATGTCGACGTTAATATGTTTGTGAATGATATGATGTCGACGTTAATCTGTTGGTGAATGATATAATGTCGACGTTAATCTGTTGGTGAATGATATAATGTCGACGTTAATCTGTTGGTGAATGATTTGATGTCGACGTTTATCTGTTGGTGAATGATTTGATGTCGACGTTAATATGTTGGTGAATGATATAATGTCGACATTAATCTGTTGATAAATGACATGATGTCGACGTTAATCTGTTGGTGAATGATATGATGTCGACGTTAATCTGTTGGTGAATGATATAATGTCGACGTTAATCTGTTGATGAATGACATGATGTCGACGTTAATCTGTTGGTGAATGATATGAGGTCGACGTTAATCTGTTGGTGAATGATATAATGTCGACGTTAATATGTTGGTGAATGATATAATGTCGACATTAATCTGTTGATGAATGACATGATATCGACGTTAATCTGTTGGTGAATGACATGAAGTCGACGTTAATCTGTTGGTGAATGACATGATGTCGACGTTAATCTGTTGGTGAATGATATAATGTCGACGTTAATATGTTTGTGAATGACATGATGTCGACGTTAATGTGTTGGTGTGTGATATGATGTCGACGTTAATCTGTTGATGAATGGAATGATGTCGACGTTAATCTGTTGGTGTATGATATGATGTCGACGTTATTGGTAAACGATATAATGTCGACGTTTATCTGTTGGTGGATGACATGATGTCGACGTTTATCTGTTGGTGAATGACATGATGTCGACGTTAATCTGTCGGTGAATGATATGATGTCGACATTAATCTGTTGATGAATTGAATGATGTCGACGTTAATCTGTTGGTGAATGATATGATGTCGACGTTTATCTGTTGATGAATGGAATGATTTCGACGTTAATCTGTTGGTGAATGATATAATGTCGACGTTAATCTGTTGGTGAATGATATAATGTCGACGTTAATCTGTTGGTGAATGGAATGATGTCGACGTTAATCTGTTGGTGAATGGAATGATGTCGACGTTAATCTGTCGGTGAATGACATGATGTCGACGTTTATCTGTTGGTGAATGACATGATGTCGACGTTAATATGTTGGTGAATGATATGATGTCGACGTTAATCTGTTGGTGAATGATATAATGTCGACGTTTATCTGTTGATGAATGGAATAATGTCGACGTTAATCAGTTGGTGAATGATATGATGTCGACGTTTATCTGTTGATGAATGGAATGATGTCGACGTTAATCTGTTAGTGAATGATATAATGTCGACGTTAATCTGTTGGTGAATGATTTAATGTCGACGTTAATCTGTTGGTGAATGGAATGATGTCGACGTTAATCTATTGGTGAATGGAATGATTTCGACGTTAATCTGTTGGTGAATGATATGATGTTGACGTTTATCTGTTGATGAATGGAATGATGTCGACGTTAATCTGTTGGTGAATGATATAATGTCGACGTTAATCTGTTGGTGAATGGAATGATGTCGACGTTAATCTGTTGGTGAATGACATGATGTCGACGTTAATATGTTGGTGAATGATATGATGTCGACGTTAATCTGTTGGTGAATGATATAATGTCGACGTTTATCTGTTGGTGAATGACATGATATCGACGTTAATCTGTTGGTGAATGATATGATGTCGACGTTAATCTGTTGGTGAATGATATGATGTCGACGTTAATATGTTGGTGAATGATATGATGTCGACGTTAATCTGTTGGTAAATGACATGATATCGACGTTTATCTGTTGGTGAATGGAATGATGTCGACGTTAATGTGTTGGTGAATGATATAATGTCGACGTTAATATATTGGTGAATGATATGAGGTCGACGTTAATCTGTTGGTGAATGATATAATGTCGACGTTTATCTGTTGGTGAATGACATGATATCGACGTTAATCTGTTGGTGAATGATATGATGTCGACGTTAATCTGTTGGTGAATGATATGATGTCGACGTTTATATGTTGGTGAATGATATGATGCCGACGTTAATCTGTTGGTGAATGACATGATATCGACGTTTATCTGTTGGTGAATGGAATGATGTCGACGTTAATCTGTTGGTGAATGATATGATGTCGACGTTAATCTGTTGGTGAATGATATGATGTCGACGTTAATCTGTTGGTGAATGATATGATGTCGACGTTAATATGTTGGTGAATGATATGATGTCGACGTTAATTTGTTGGTGAATGATATGATGTCGACGTTAATATATCGGTGAATGATATGAGGTCGACGTTAATCTGTTAGTGAATGATATAATGTCGACGTTTATCTGTTGGTGTGTGATATCATGTCGACGTTAATATATTGGTGAATGATATAATGTCGACGTTAATTTGTTGGTGAATGACATGATGTCGACGTTAATCTGTTGGTGAATGATATAATGTCGACGTTAATCTGTTGGTGAATGATATAATGTCGACGTTAATCTGTTGGTGAATGATATAATGTCGACGTTAATATATTGGTGAATGATATGAGGTCGACGTTAATCTGTTGATGAATGGAATGATGTCGACGTTTATCTGTTGGTGAATGATTTGATGTCGACGTTAATCTGTTGGTGAATGATATAATGTCGACGTTAATCTGTTGATGAATGGAATGATGTCGACGTTAATCTGTTGGTGAATGATATGATGGCGACGATAATCTGTTGGTGAATGATATGATGTCGACGTTACTGGTAAATGATATGATGTCGCGTTAATCTGTTGATGTGTGATATGATGTTAATCTGTTGATGAATGTGATATGACGTTAATCTGTTGATGAATGAAATGATGTCGACGTTATTGGTGTGTGATATGATGTCGACGTTAATCTGTTTTTTCCTATTTCAGTGTGTATATTCCTCTACTGCGTCAGTCATCGACGTCGGCTATCAACTCTTTTCTCGTCCACTAAACGGGTGAAGAACATTCAAGTTGGTGAAGAGGTCTCCGTCATCCGTAACAAGAATTACACCTTCCTTACGTCACGTGATCTCTATGCATTACAAAGACTAGAAAGCTTCCAAAACAACTTCTGTGGACTGGTGAAGATTTGTATTGCCCCGGGCGTGTCTCTCATATCCTGTCCGCTCACTCTGATGTTGTACCAACCGCTCGTGGACTACTGTTGGCCTAAAGCCTCGTTTCCATCTCCACCGAACATCAACGACGCGATTGGTTGTTTCCTGGTTCCCGCGGGAATGGTGTATGCCTTTATGTTCGGGTTCGCCTTCCAGCACGTGTACCAGCGACATAGCCAGATCGGGGACATCATTCAGGAGAAGGCTGGGGTCCTAAAGGAGCTATCGTGGATTCTCAAGAACTTAAATGGAATTTCTCCAGCTACGATGCTAGAAATCCTTAGTATTCTAAAGTCACAGCTTATAAACGAACTATGTCTGGTTCAAGGCATAGACGATCAAATCGGCGCCGGTGAGAACAACTTAAGTTCACTTCGTTTGTACTCAGTGATAACAAAATTTTCAAAATCAAACTACTCAGATATTGTTTCCTTGTGTTGAGTAATATGTATTTCCTAACTTCATGTGAGACAATATGTAAACTGAGGCTGGATAAATTAGGTATTGAATACTGTTGATCTTGTGTACGCATATGTTTCCATAACTATACTTCATTTATTCTGATGTTTTTCAGATCCATGGTCAATTTTATCCCTGGTGAACAAGAAAGTCACAGATCATACGGATAAACTATTGGGACTTGATGGGTCACGAAAAATGAGACGAACTTTAGAAACAGAACAGCGAACGGAAACACTAATGGACTTGGCCTTGTACAATGAATTAATTAGATGTCTCCGGACACTTCGATCCCTGACGGACAGCGGTCAGTCCAACAAAGGAATGCCTTTCTTCCAGTAGGTAGTCAATTGGTCAAATTAAACAGTTGTCCGTTGAAAGTACACAGTTTATAAACAAAAAGGAGCATGGTCTTATTCTCCTTAATATCCACATGCGCTTCTCTTTATATTGGTCAATCCAAATTTTTGATGAAATACCTGGTGTTATGAATATAATTGTCATATTTATATTCTCACAAAAATACTTTAATATCTTACCTATGTATTCCTTACCCATGTTTGTATTAAACAACAGTGTAATAATTATTCTCTTCTTGGTACTAATCCAATTCATATCATGATAAAACAGAAACTAAATTTCAACTATAATACCTGAATACAGCTGTTTGTATAACGTGTTGATGCTTAATCGTCGTCGTAATCAGCCAGGTCCATCATATTCGAGGGTTTCAACCCTTATCCTAGAGCTCTCTCCGGATGGTTTGTCAGTAGGGGTGATGCCGAGAGCACCAAACATCATCCAGTATGACTGGCTTGGAAATCCTCGGCAGCTTACCTCCACCGGGAAGTTCCATACCTGCCAGCCTTTTCTTCCGCATTCATCTGCCAACTCAGCATACCTTGTGTTTCCGATCATGGGCCGATTCACACCTTGTCACCTATATAGACACAGTCAGCTACACCATAACCAGTTTCTTCTTGCTAGGAAATAATATATATATTGCACATTAAAGTACTACAGTGCATTATGGGTAATACGAGGGTTTTGAGATACAATTTCATTGTCGATTAGTTCTTATTTCTTGTGATTTTGACGTCACGAAAATCACCGAAAGGTGAAACTAAACGACGGTAAGTTGTAGGCCTACTTTACCTACGCCTTCTTTTCGGTATCTCTCGGAAATCGACGTATGGCGACGTCGTCTGAACGCGGCGTAATTATTGCACTTAAACTAATGACGTGATAAATTAGGTCCCAACAAGAACATTTAACTATTGTTATATTCAAAGACAATGGACGAAAACGTTGTCTCTTCAATAGATAATACATAGCCGTGTCTTACAATACAAAGTTTAACTTTGAGGTATCTCAGCTTTCCGTGTCGAGTACCAAACTAAATCCTGTATTATTGTAAGATACTAACTGTGTAATCTGTTTATGCGGTAACTATTTTCTCCGATATGGCATTCAAAACAAGGCAAATTGCAGGTTATTTATATAATATCGCTTGAAAAGCGACGCTACTTTGTTTCGCAGGAAATTAAGCTGAATGAGAGTGCACTCCTTTTGCACGCCGTTGAAATAAGCGTCTTCAAAAACATTTCCAGTAATTCTGACTATTTTTTTTCAAATCATATTCTAATTTCACTGACACAGATAAAGAAATACTAAAACAAAACCAGTAATTCCCCTACATACAAGAGCAAGGTTTCGATGTCATAAAATGACGTTGAATGAGACGTCACTGAAAGTCGTTACAATCACTGGAAGGTTAAAGGATCTGTGCAGTCAAAAATGATAATTTCAGTTTATGCTGGAAATGGCTTTATTAGCACGTGTAGAAACCTCTCCGTTCCGTGCGCGACCGGAATAACCTGTAAACCGTCGATATCGAGGTCCAAACTTCTGACCGCCCGATTATGCATATTTTCTAGCTCTAAACCGTGTGACGTCACAATAGTCCGTGGCTTATAGCTGTACTATAACGGATGTGCTATCACTTACATCGAATGTCACAGGAAAAGCCGATCGACGATTTTTTATAATTACTTTTGAGTGAAGTTAATCGTACAATAACTTTGGCTCGAATGTAAATAACTAAAAGAGTGAAATTCGATGTTTCAAATACTCTAATTTATGCTCTTATAGCAGGTATCTTCGTGTAATTATGAAAGAAAATCCACACAGAAATAAAAGTTTCGGATTTTTTGTCGAGGAGTTCAGCAACGAATAAGCTTTAATTAGATAATATTTTCCTGTAGTCTGTATCTTTGATACATTGTGAATTACAAAGTTTGTGACTGTAAAATGAAATTTTACTTAACAATTTACGAAATCCTTGATTAAAGTATATTGACGTACATACCAGAATCATATATACATATATGTATGTATGTTTCTGTACATACAGGCCGATGATTGATCATTACAAACATTGTGTTGTGTGTTGCTAACCGAATAAATTTAGAGTGAGAGTGAACATGTGATAGAAAGAATTTATTTTTGATATTATAAAAGATCTAAATATTGAGATATTAAGCAAAACAAACTATTTTTTCAGACCGTGCGGTCGCTTTCAATTTTTAATCGATATACGAGTAGATACTTCGATGTAAATATATTATTAGCCATGCCTTTGGTTTGATGGTTATATGTAATACATGGACCAGGATGTTGTTTACCTGTACACCACGCCATTCATCGAACTCACCTGTAATTACCTGGCCGCGGGCAGTTTGCTATTCGGTGGACTATATCGGGTATTTGCTATTGTCTTACTGTCAATCAGGTTATGACATCCGTTATTTGAATTGTGATTTGAATTATGGAAACCCCGTACATCTATGCTCTAGATTTTTTTATTGTCACCTCCATGTAAAAGCAAATGGAAATAAAATATCCCTGATCATACCTAGGAATATATATTAAATATATTTATATACATATATATGTCGTACACAGGTAAAACAATCATGGAAGTTGACTTATTCTGAAACAAAAATGGTTCTAAGAACTATTTCAACTAAAGATTTAACCTTAAAAATAATTCCAGTCTAGTACTGTAATTACGGAATCGTGGCATACCTGTAATTTCTAAGGTATTAGTAAAAATTCTAAGCATGTATTTTCACCGTTTCGAATCTACAAGTATAGTCATACAAGAAGGGTTACAGCATTACCACACTAAATATACTTATTTAAATATCACTAAGTATATTTTTGAAAAGGTACAATATATTATATCTATCTATAATACCTGTATACAAGTAATTTCATTTTTCATTTGAACACTATACGTGGTTGCTTTTTGGATTATACGAATCTCGGTATGGTATACAAAAGGATCGACAATGAATATACTATTTTAATGATTTAGTATATTTTTGAAATAGTGAATTTAAATCTACACTTATACTGTAATTTAAAAACATATATCAGAAATATCATTGATGTATTTCTGCTTTTTAGTAAACGTTATGGATAAAGTTCCAAAGGCAACAATATAGATATACATATTATTTTCGGTATAAGTTCGATATTGTTACTCCAATATCACGTAACTGATAACCGTCCACATTTTATTTTTACTCAAAAACTGTGCCGTGTTTGCATCGTTATGGCAGAAGTTTGAAATAAAAACACGGATTCTAGATATAGTCATGCTAAATTTTGGGATTTTAATCGTAAAAAGATAGTGTAACATTATACTGTTTTTATTACTCCGAAATGTACATAATATGCTATCTTAATCTCAGTCCAGACTGATCCGAACATCATTTTGATATCGCTATCAAATTGGACTGATTAATTAATCTAAAGTTAGATATACGCTTGTTTGAATGTTTTAAATGGTGTAAATTGAATATTTTGAAACTGAAAATATCAACATCATAAAGCTAGAATAACCATTTACTCGAAAAACTCAAATTGTAGATCTAACGTATACGTGTATGTGCTGTATAGTACTAGGCTTACCTTGTGTAGCCGCGGACTACTGTGACATCACAAGACCACGTGACCGCCTAGCTCATTATCTCTGAACCGTAGTCGACACTACCCGTAAATCACGACCAAAACCAACCGATAGCGCTAAAAGCTAGGCGATTCGTTGGGTGGGACTTAATTTTTCATCCATCCAAAGCAATATCCTGACGTATTATCAAAAAAAATTTTGGCTGCACAAATCCTTTAAAGCTAAGGGTCAGATTTGAAAAAAGGTATGTCAGATGTGGAACAAATTATATTGAACGTTGATATTGACGGATAAAGCACAAGTTTATCCGGCAGTAGTTATCGGTTAGTTCAATTTGTCATTGTAGTAATTTCAGTAAGAATTGCCATTGTTTTGTTCCAGCTGGTTTGTCCTGGAGATGCTCAGCTATTTTTGTTTCCTGGGCGTACTCCTGATAAGTGCCCAGTCCTACCAGATCCAGCTGGCTATGTGCGTTGTAACGGTAACCTCTATCAGTCTGCTGTGTTATGCAGTCAGCGACCTCGACTCGCCCTTCCACGGTTTCCTTAGAATTGACCTCGGGATCGTCAGTGCTATGGTGATGGAACTCCAGCTACAGGCTCACCACCTTCAGGTTACTGGTTTTGAGAAGTGATCGACGTTACTCTACATCACAACTTTAGTTCTTCTCACTCTGTAAGAGAAAAATGATACGGATCTGTCCCATAATGAGCTGTGCTCTAGTTGACCAATCGATGACGGCTTCTATCATTTTGGAAATAATTACGTGTGCGAAAAAGCTTTCGAAACTTTACAAATCTATTGTAATTCTATGTGCATTTCTTCCAGGCTATTGATAGTTTTGCTTTACTAAGCCCGACGGCATGTTTTTGAAGTCGTCTGTGACATTTCACTATTCGCCTGTTCAGGAAAAAAGATGCGAGACAATGAAACAATATTTAGTTATTGTTTTTGATAAACGAATTGAAACAACACTTATTTATTGTGTTTTTGCCGAAAATTTACGATTATTAATTATCTAAGCACATTTGTCGTATTTTTTAAGAAAAATCGAAAAAAAGGGTAATCAAAATGAAAGGAGGTGAAATTATTATTTATTTCTATGATAAGTAACTGTAAAATCTAACACTTTCTTGTTCTTAGTAAGCAACCACTCCCAGAGAAATGTGGGGACCGCAATGTACTCTGGGAGAGATTGCTTAGTATGTTCACTAGGTATTGGCGATCACATTTTGGTGTAAAAACAAAACAACACAGAATGAGAAATAATTATAACAATTCTAGCTTAGCCTATATACCCTATCCACATGATTGTATGCATGTATTACAAAATGTATACATACAATTTAGAAACATATTATATCTTTTAAAGCATATTTGCACTGGACTAGATCTATTTGGGTTCTGTAGGATACACAAGAATTTCTTTAAGTTTTCAATGTTTATTCTGCAATCGTTGCGCCAGAGTGACCACCAGTTTAATATATACAATTCACGTATCAATAAAATCAATTCAGTAAGGATCTAATTTGTATTTCATATCAAGCAAGTCGATTACTAAGGCAAATGAGCAGAAAAATAAACCTTCCATCTCCCTATCGTAGTTAGATTATCCTGCAAAGTTTCTTCGTCCTCGCTCTTTGTCATGTCATGATGGTGTCGAACAGATACAGATATTAACCACCCTCGCCAACCCAGTGTCTAAACTCCACTACGCTCCGGTTATACCATGGGTCACTAGACAAGGGAATCGGCGATATATGTCTAAATACATATGTATATCGACCAATCATAATGCGCAAAACAAGTGCTGCTTTGGAACTCTTCTGTGTTACTTTTCTTTAAAAGGAACCCCCGACAAAACAACAAGTCGGCCTCCGCTGACACGGCCAAGACACTATGGTGGTGTTATGTAGTTTGAAATCATACATCAGTTTGTTTTCAAAATCTTGTCAGGCCAACTATGCAATGGTATTCATTTATAGTATCAGACAAAGAGAGAGAGAGAAAAAAAAAACCCATATAACTGGTGTATCCCTAGTCCAAAATGAACATGCTGCAGAAACTACATGAATTGACCAAAGCCACTGTTCAAAATACGAAAAAATGAGTTACTTTCATACTTAAAATCGCTGCCAGAACATCAAAAGGTGTGAAATTAAATCGGAATTCCTGTCTTATCGACCACACCATCCCGCACACCATCTACGTCCTCTCTTGTTTTCATTATCAAGATCGTGCTACAACGTTGCAACATCAACTGGGCCCAAAGGCAACAGAGACAGTTACAAGTGAAGATTTTGATGTTTAGGTCAGTAAATCAATTCTTCTAAAACCTTTATAAGAATGAAACAATGCATTATGCCTCTTTTAACAACATCATGTTCGTAGGCTGATCAACGTGGGTAACCAACGATAACGATTATAACCACAGGGAGAGATAAGGTGGTGATTTGCCATATAGCATATCCCCCAGAATGCAATATTCAAGATTTCGGCAGGTTTGGTATATTAGTTAAGTGAGTGTGCAGAGTTGGTTTTCGTGACGTCATTGAGGTATGGTATGTCAGCAGTATGTGTGCAGGGTTAGTTTTCATGACGTCATTGTGGTTGGGCATGTAAGTAGAGAGTGTGCAGGGTTAGTTTTCATGACGTCATTGAGGTTTGGTATGTAAGTAGTGAGTGTGCAGGATTAGTTTTCATGACGTCATTGTGGTTTGGCATGTAAGTAGTGAGTGTGCAGGATTAGTTTTCATGACGTCATTGAGGTTTGGTATGTTAGCAGTAAGTGTGCAGGGTTAGTTTTCATGACGTCATTGTAGTTTGGTATGTCAGCAGCAAGTCTGCAGGGTTAGTTTTCATGACGTCATTGTGGGTTAGTATGTAAGTAGTGAGTGTGCAGGGTTAGTTTTCATGACGTCATTGTGGGTTGGTATGTAAGTAGTGAGTGTGCAGGGTTAGTTTTCATGACGTCATTGTGGTTTGGTATGTAAGTAGTGAGTGTGCAGGGTTAGTTTTCATGACGTCATTGAGGTTTGGTATGTCAGCAGTAAGCGTGCAGGGTTAATTTTCATGACGTCATTGAGGTTTGGTATGTAAGTATTGAGTGTGCAGGGTTAGTTTTCATGACGTCATTATGGTTTGGTATGTAAGTAGTGAGTGTGCAGGGTTAGTTTTCATGACGTCATTGTGGTTTGGTATGTAAGTAGTAAGTGTGCAGGGTTAGTTTTCATGAAGTCATTGTGGTTTGGTATGTCAGCAGCAAGTCTGCAGGGTTAGTTTTCATGACGTCATTGTGGTTTGGTATGTAAGAAGTGAGTGTGCAGGATTAGTTTTAATGACGTCATTGTGGTTTGGTATGTAAGTAGTGAGTCTGCAGGGTTAGTTTTCATGACGTCATTGTGGTTTGGTATGTAAGAAGTGAGTGTGCAGGGTTAGTTTTCATGACGTCATTGTGGTTTGGTATGTAAGTAGTGAGTGTGCAGGGTTAGTTTTCATGACGTCATTGTGGGTTGGTATGTCAGCAGTAAGTGTGCAGGGTTAGTTTTCATGACGTCATTGAGGTTTGGCATGTATGTAGTAAGTGTGCAGGGTTAGTTTTCATGATGTCATGGTGGTTTGGCATGTATGTAGTGAGTGTAGATGGCTCATTATGCATTTAAAATGCTACAACACTGGATTTAACATGCTAAAATATCGATTTTAACATGCTATCATGCTATTGAACATGCTAGCATGTTAAAAATGGTTAACAATGCTCACTGTGGGTATCCGTACACCGGATATTGGTATCGACGAGGCGAGGCCTGTCGCAACAAGTATAAGTTTTACAATATTTGCACAATTCTAATGTAATGAATGTATCTGTTACTATTTTCCAGTTCAAGGTTATTATATATCGCGTCCGTATACGATCTGTCAACCCCCAGCGTCATATATTTATTGAGGAATAGACAGGAATCCATGGTCACATGTAGGGGGGTACCGCAGTGAAAAAGACGGTTCAAAATAAATCACTGATATAGATATTTAATGCTTTCCTGATCACGGAATTCATTTTCTAAGGCTAATTCACGACATATGAAAGCATCTCACGCCCCGATGACAAATTTGAGGTCATGAAGATTACGAAATAAATAAGTAAAAATCACGTTGTGTACGGAGGCTTGCTTGTTCTTAAAAATCAAGTGTACGGGGGCTTGGATGGTGATTGTACGGCAGCTTGGTTGACGATTGTACGGATAATTGGTTGATGAATTGAGAAACGCAGCTTTTTAAGTCAAATATTTCTTTCTAAATAGCAATATATAGCGTTCTATATGATTATCAAATTACTGATTGAAACGATACGCAATGCAGAATGATTATTCATTTTGATTTTGATCAATTCAGGCAAAAACTGTTCTTTTCAATAATTTAAGCCTGGGCAACAAAAAGTATTAAAGTATTTATATGCTCCACCGCCGACAGAGCATAAATGACATTCATCATTTGAACAATAACTGGTATTTAATCGTGTTTATATATGCCTAATTAACACAAACAATAATATAAAATAATTTATTTCGCCTTTGGTGCATACGCAATCAGTACTTCATTCCATATAGAATATAGTGTCACGGATTTTTTTTCGGGAAACAATTAATTATTTTTCATATTTTTAACTTGAAGTAAAATTAAAAGCTCAAACTTTTCAATGGTGGTAATGGTGTAAAGTAAGTAACTTTTATAACTGAAGAAAAATACTAAATCGTTTGCTCCCGATTTTCATAGTGAAAAAATACCATTTGTCAGCGGTGGAGCATCTTTAAACATTATCTTTAGATATCTTTCTTGAATGGGCTATCTTTCGGTACAACATCTCTCCTAGAAATTTGTATTTTTTCGACCTTGTCAATAACAGGTATTGTTTTGCCCTCCTCTCTACAGAGTTCGGGTGTGATGTTAAAGTATGCACGCGCTTCTTATTATTTTCCCGTCTACGTAGCTCTAATGTCAAGTCACTATGACATTCAATCAGGTGGCAGGTAGCCATACGGAACGTATCGAAATTTTCCGGACAGTAAAAACAAATGTAAACGGCCAGCACCTGTAAACGAAAAGAAAAAAAAATAGATAAATGGAAATACGTATTCTTAGCCATGGTTTACAATTTAAAAGTAAAATTTACTATTGCTATTATATTATGACATTTCCACCAGGTGAAGTTGTATTTCTTATTGAAATTGAGTTATCAGCGCTACATGGTTAATACGAGTACATTCCTCCCTCAAAATGATCCCCTCCGTTAAAGAATTTAACAAAATTGCCAGCAAACAAACAAACTGATATTGTATACAAAATCTACAGACTAACCAACATTCATCATCTTCGTCTGGTAGGCCTACTATTCCATTGGCATCTTTACACGAGATCTACGAACACATAGACGTCAGAGAAAAACTTTACATCTGTCTTTTGGACGACTAGACGCTATCTGTTTTAAACATATTGTTAAGTTTGTCATTTTAGTTATGCCAAGCCCCCGTACACCATTTTTATCACATAAACCAAGCCCCCGTACACTAGTTTAACAAGCCCCCGTACACAAGCTAAATTTTGAGTCGTCTTGTTGAAACATCCGTGGCCACGACAGTACGAAATTGGCCTCAACATGAACTTCCCATCATAACCCGTCTATACAACCCAAAAATTGTAACCTGGAACAAGCTAGTTATTCAATATCACAAACAATAGTTCACAGTCGTTTTCATTGCGGTACCCCCTACATGTGACCCTGGATTCCTGTCTATTCCTCAATAAATATATGACGCTGGGGGTTGACAGATCGCATACGGACGCGATATATAATAAGCTTGAAGTGGACAATAGTTACAGATACATTAATTACATTAGAATTGTGCAAATATTGTCAAACTTATCCTTGTTGCGACAGGCCTCGCCTCGTCGATACCAATATCCGGTGTACGGATACCCACAGTGATGCTGATTGTGTGTCCAACACAATCTCCGGAAAACGTCAAGTTAAAACATCCAAACAATGTAAAGCCAGTGCCATATTCGTCTCTTGAAATGTTATTGCCTTCATCATGATGTGTTTTACCAGTAGTGGTAAATAACCCATTGTAGCTTCTTGCATACAGTTTTTGGTTAAAGTTAGGTTGCAAAGGAGTAGTTGGGATTGGTTTACCATCTACATTCAAGGCAACAAAATTGATATCAAAATGTTTAAAATAAATGTAACCAAAGATTAACGGGTGCAACGTTCTGGTCAGTAAGGTTGGTGCCATCAGCTTTGATTATTTTAGCTTTCACGTAGATGGACGTATTTGTTAAATCTAAGTAATCGTCTCCAGCTCCGGAGATTTCAAAGACGTAAGGCCCACCATCAGTGACAGATGTGACTGTTCCAATTTGATAACAGTATCCATCTTCAACACTGGTTTGTGTGGGTGGCGTATCAAATAAATCTAATTCTGACTGGACACATTCACAGGAATCCTGATGAATTAGAGACATCTCTAAAGAATAACTGTCTAATCTGTACACAGATTACACACAACATAACATATGCGCACACACTAATATATATATATAACTTTTTTGGTGATTCATGTATCAAATATATCTTTAGCTCTATGCTGATTGGGTGCTTTTAATTTCTTCTTTCTCTTTCCAGGCGGGCCAAGGCTTTTCAATGCTTTACGTTTTAATTGTTCTCTTGCCTCAATAGCACGTTTTCTTGCTGCAGTTTTGATGTTTTTTCCTTTCAATAAATCACTTGCCAAATTCATACCAGAATGAAATGCCTGTTGACCTACAGATTTTACTCTTTTCTTTAAGAGTGGCGTGAAGGTCTTAACTCACATTTCAGTAAAGGCTTGACGGATTTAAATAAACCTCTAAACAGACCTCCAATACCATAACCTCTCTGTATTCTGGTTCCTCTGAAAATATTTCCATCACTGCCACCTCCAGCTTGATTCACATAATACCTATCAAATAGGTTTCTGTCACTTTGGTAAGCTGTTTTCATAATGTTTAAAACATTTACCTCAATCAATCTTTATAGAGTTTTCAGGCCTGGTTGTTCAAGCCCAACGGACGTCTTCTGAAATGTAAAGTTATGACAACTTTACCCCTCTCAATATGAATTGGTTTACCGGTATCGTCTCTCAACATAATCTCTATTTCTTGAAATTGCCTTCTTTGTAACGTAATGTAGTGAATAGGTTGAAACTCTTTGCTGATAACGTGTCCAGGTGTACCGTCAATTGGAAATATTCTGACAAGAGGAACTCTTGAATCACCCACTATCTGTGGTTCAACTAAAGGACAGTAGACATAAATGGAATAGAAACCTTGATGGACGTCAGCCATGTACCTTCCAGTGTGTTTTCCTTCTGAATAGTGTGTAGATTCAAATCCTAACAATTTTGACAACTTGGGACTAAGTTGCAAACGTAAACCTGTCATCACTGTCAAAGTCACCCTCTGATCAATGTTGTCCATAGCAATCCTGAACGATTCTCCGTGTGATACCATTCTTTTGGCACCCCATATGTATTTTAAGATATTGATCACGTTGGAATAATAGCCTGGTTTTAAGTGAAATTTTACTGTTGCTCCAGGATCAAATTCAGTACTAGCTACGTTAGTAGTACCACCAACAGTCATTTCCAACCACAACTCATTTTCACTCATGTTAAACCAAGAATGTGGATATTGAATTTCAGCCAAACCAACTTCCCATGACCCTTTTAAGTCTTGAGGTTGATGTAGACGTGTGGTGTATGTCGTCAATGTATCGTTGGGAAACTATTCCATTGAACTATTACTAGGTAGGGTTATGTAAAACATTTCTTTTTTCCAGTGTAGGACCAGGAATCAGATATCCTATGCCACTGCTCAACAGAGAAACCCACACAGACTCTAGGGGATCACCTGTACTCAGATTGTATATACTACTGATGATGACAATAAAGATGATGAAAACAGCAAAGACTATAACGATGACATCACATTCTTACTAGTTGTTATTGATCATTTTTCACGCTATGCTTGGGTACTACCTTTAAAGAACAAGAAGGCAGATACAGTGTTGGATGCTTTCAAAAAGATATTTGCTGAACGACAACCGACCATCCTCAGAATAAAAATCATAGAGATATCAATTTGAATTCACATTACATTGTCCTTATGAAAAATCCTAGGGATTCCTCACAAATAAGATGTTTGTCACAGCAGATGTTTCCAGGTAGGACGTCAATAGTAGAAGCCTACAATGACGCCACTCTCAATCCTTACGGTTATTTGTTAGTTGATCTGAAACAAGACACGCCTACAGATCTTAGGTTACGCGCACGTATATTTCCTGGAGAATATCAGGTTGTGTATGTCCCATAAAAACCTTTATAAGGGATGCGTGTATTGAAAAAAAGTTTATATCACATGAACATTTGTCCATGATGTCATATCTGGAGAAAAATTGCAAAGACTTGGAGTATTACTGCAGAGCTAAGCCTTCCCTACGAAAATTATTCCTAGAAAAAGCCAATAAAAGTTTCATTATATATAATATATGTATATGTGAGTACATACAAGAAATTCTACAAGGTGTCTTGACCTTAACACCTAAACAAAAGAGAAGGCTATCTCGTCACAAAAACAAGTGCCGTCAGTTATTGAATTCTTCATACAAAACTCAAAAAAGTTTAATTCAACAAGGAGGACTTTTACCTGCCATTACTTCTATCCTTCTACCCTTAGCAACGCAAGTCCTGTCCAGTCTATACACCAAATGAGGAAACAGATATTGAAAGTAAGTGGTCACACCACCAAAGCCAGACCTAAACCACCTGTTAACTCTTTGGTAAAATCACTGCATGACATAGAAGGAGAAATGGCAAACACTTTACAACGTGAAGATCTTCCGTTAAACGACAAAATGACCATGTACGATCAAAATTTTAAGAAAGTACATGTCTAGACATCAACAATATCAACAAAATGGTGTGCAACCCAAGATAGCGACTGCCACCAGTTTTCCAAAGGAGTATCTCACGCGTAAACTTGTCTTACAAAGTGTACCAAAAACAGCCCACTATAAGACAGAGATGTTGATGGATAAATTAAAACAGGTTGTGGAGTGGAACGATAGAGGGGAATTTGGATATAAAGGTGAGCCAGTGATTCCAGGTTCAAATTTAGTAGATTTAGTTGGAAACGCTATACGTCAAAGATCTCTTAAACATGTCAATCCACAAGGCATGAACGCCTTTCTGACAGCTCTCAGGGATGTAAATGTCCCACAGAGTTGGATAAGCAATAAAGCATATCTAGATAAAATGCAAACCGTTACCTCAACCCCTTTACAACCGATACTAGAGATGAGGCTATCTAGAGAGACCCCTTTGAATACATCTCAAGCTATTCCTTCATCAAGACCATCCAGAGTTACCCCTTTGGCTACATCTCAAGATTTTCACACACCGTTGCCATCCAGAGATACTACGCATCAATGCAGTCTCCTGTCTCCAATACATATGGATTGGAAAGGCGGCTTTGAGGAAAGTGGGTACAACACATTTACAACACTTAATGCACGTTCAACAATTCCCAGAGAACCAGTGTCAGATATGTTGAAGAAATGGAAGAAATTTAAGCCTACGGAGTTGTCGCAGAAAAATGTATAAAAGTCATCAAACATTCAAGTCATCATCAAAATGACTGACGATACCAGTGAAAAAATCAAATTGGTTATGGTTTGGTCAGAAATTACCCCGAGGAGAAATTGTTTACTTTTGTCAAGTTTTCATCATCTTTACAGTCATCTGCAGTAGCATATACAATCTGACCACCGACGATCGCCTAGACTCTGTATGGATTTCTCTGTTAACCAGTAGCATAGAATATCCGATTCCAGGTCCCACTCTGAAAAGAAGAAATGGTTTACATAATACACTTCAAGGAGGTTAAAAATGAAAGCAGTGGAAAATCCAAGGAAGATCATGAAAGGTATGTATTAATAGTTAGATAGAGATGGTGGAAATTTGGCAAATAGCATATACCCCAGAATGCAACATTCAAGATGGCGTAAGCTACCAATAAGCTACCGTAAGTTACTGCCAGCCAATGAGATATTTGAGTCTTAAAGCTTTCCATCCTTTTCGTATATAGTACCATGTAGAGTATGAGTTTTATCGTTTTTTATCTAGAACTCTAAAACGTCTAAAATGGTCTTACCGGTAGTGCCATAATAGTAAAAGTGCTAATAAAGTGGAAATGAATTGTAATAATGAATATTTAGCCGCTAAAACTTGGTGGGTTTGACATTTTTGTCTCGGGAAGTTTTTCTCCATTCTCGTGTACAGGTAAAATATGAGTTACACTAATTTTTTTATCTAGAACCCCTTATCTAGAAGACCTCTAAGGTTAGTCTATGAACACTTGGGTGGGTCAAAATTGATATAAACTGTAACTAATTCTCGGACCCCTGTGCCCCCGACCTCAGACTTGAAATAAACTGTAACTAATTCTCGGATCCCTGTGCTCTCGGCCTCAGACCTGATATAAATTGTCTTGGACATCGGTTTCTCGGTAATATTCAGCAGTTTGATAAATCAACAAGAGGTTTCACTAACACATGTTGGATCAATTAAAAACATCTAGATGTTACGGGACTGTCTATATCATTAATGTGCATTATGTACGCGCTGGTCATTTTTTAGTAAATATATTCAGGGATCTTTTTCCACATGTTTTGTTTTCTCTTTATGCGTACTATAAAAAAAGTTGGGGCCTCATGCCGATTTATATTTAAATTTTGTATAAAATATGCTTTATATAGTCGGAACGATACATCTCCTAATATTAGCACGACGGCCGTGTAGACTGACAATATTTAGACAATGTACATCTACATGTAATCACATTCGCCCCGTTTCAACAAAAATAGCACGCAAATTTTCACAGTCTGGTTTGGGAATTCATCATGGTACTTTCTCATCTGATTTTTGATCTATACCCCTTAACCCTCTTGCTGCCAGAGTGTACATATATGTACATTGTCGGCTGGCTGCCAGAGTGTACATATATGTCCATTTCAAGTAATCCCCTGTGCGTGGCGTATAGCTCGCTTGATTTTCAACAGACTATCGTTATATTGGTCACAAATGAACCTAGAATCACGACTCTATCATATATACAGCGAAATATTTCATATCGAAATAATTCATGGTACATAGTGTCTTTTTAATGTCCCACTTTGTCAAAAAAACATCACATTTTAACAAATGACGTAAAGATTAGGAAATATGACGTACGATGAACAAGGCAATGGTTTTTGAGAAACCCATTTACTTTTCAGCAGAGGATAATTTGTTAAAAGTCTTTTGGATTAAAGTGATAATATCATAACGATAGAAATTGCTGTGAATACTACGAAATAAGATATTATAGAAGAAATACACAGCGTATTTGCGGGTTTTAACTCTGCTGCGATAGGAAACGGTCGCAAAATAATGACGTTATTGAAGCGGTTGTTCTAAAATGTATCAATGTATTGGGCCAAATTATGTTTTTCATCAAAATTAGACACAGCAGAAACACAAAATGAAAAGAAAACACTCAGTGCAAATACAAGGTTACTTTGGATTAGAGGGATCTAATTACTGACGTCTGAATATCGTAAATCGTAAGATGTTGCACAGCGTTACAACTTCGGTACTTTTTATAACTCTTATATCTCAATTAATGTAGTCACTTCGCCGATTAGCACGTAACTACGTAATTTAGATGAGTGACACCATATTCGAGACGTGTTAATATGGAATATTATTCAGAAAACGATTATGATATGGAATTTGATATATCAAACGAAAATAATTAATGCTATAGGCGAGGACCGCCAGATCTCGAGGACATTGGACGAGATCTTCGTGACGTATACACTTATGTGAGTTTGTGAAAGACATAAGGTTCATCAACTCGCCAGATATCAAATCCGATCCTATTGACTACTTTAACCTGTTTTCAGTTCCCGGAACGGAAACTCGTTTAAATGAGGTTATGTCCAAGAGATTAACATATACGAAAGGTAGTATTTTAATCAAGAATGAGTCAACATCGTACTATGGATTAAATGCATGAATGGCAGGATACAAATTCAGATAAAGTGACATATGTAGAGCTGTATCTCTTCGTCGTGACCGTCAAAAATGCATAATATCTTATTGAACATGTCCGATGATATGGTTTTTATACCATAATGATAATATTAACTGGAACAGGTAGTAGAACTATAGGTTTAAAGCATATTAACGAACATATAGATAAATATCTGCTAGCCAAGACACCAATTCCCCCAACAAATATTGAAGATTCAGGATATACAAATACTTTATGGGCCACGTAGGTAACTTTTGTAAACGAGCTAATATGTAAAAGCAATTATTATGATTATAGTGTAAACAGTTCATCTAGATTTGCGTACCTTTCACTGCTAGCAATATCCGGTGTACGAATGTACATACATGTCGTGTAAAACACTATTAGATACCCCTTTCCCACAGGGATCTGGCACGAAACTTTTAACCAACAGTATACATATATATATATATATCATAGTATTGTATACTGTTGGTTAAAAAAATGTGCCAGGTCCCTGTGCCCTTTCCCGTTCCACAATTATACAACGGAAGCAGTAAATTGTATCATACAATGTAGCACCACACTAGCAGACTTCAAGGCAGATATCCCTATAAAAGTCCTTGAAGCCTTTACAATGAATCGCTAGCCATAAGATTTCTAGTTTTCTTCATTATTTCTTCTTTTCTATCTATTTTTTTCTTCATTCTGTCACGTTCAACAAAAACTCTTACTGTTTATAAACCATCATTTACCATACTCAAATATCCGTCGATATTGACGGATGGAAAACTATAGCAGCCATACCGATTCATTTCAATTTCTTTATTTCCAACTGCATTATTCAGCATATAGGATTAATGAAGAAAAATTATTCAATCGGACTTTCAAAATGCGTTATAAAAGTATTGCGAGTTTCAAAAGTAGTGTTGAACTATACGGATTTCCTAACTGTAAATTGGCAAAATATGTAAAATAGAAATGGAAATAAAGACAATAGAACATTTTGATCAGAGGGATATGATAATTATTAATTGATACAGTATCATATATTTGGACATTTATATATCCCAGTGTTCAGAGACCAGTTTTAGTCGTGGTTGGGGATATATAAAATAAAAAAAAGTCGGTAAACATCATACCCTACATGGCCGGATACACAGCGTGTAGAACGCCTAAAAATCTAAAATGTTCCAAAAATATTTTTAAAAATACAACTTAGATTCATATGATTCTGGCGAGAGCATTTTCAATTTAGAATCATTATAAATCACTATACATTTGAGAATAAATAAAAACCGTTCAATATGGTCAGACAAGCCTAGATTTCATTAGTTATTTTAACACAGTGTAGTCTAACCACAAAATACTCATAAGTTAAAGTGAATAGTCGGTTAAAGAAAACCAGTCTAAATGCGTTCATTGGCCTTCCAAAAGTTCTCACACATTAATACGACGGTCAAGTTCTGCTTAGTTTCCCAGTTCTGACCATTAAAGTAAAGAAAAGTTGAAAGCATTGAAAGCGAGGCTGCGTGGAAATGTAACCACGGACATAGTGAGCCGGGAGGACGTTTTAGAATTTCCATACTTTAAATTAATTTCTTCGTATGCAGACAGATTTTGACGAGAGATTTTATTTTTCCATTTCATAAGAAATTATACTGGATACATTCACACCATTTTTACCGAGTTTAGCCATCCTTGCCCGACTGTTCACTTTAAATCTAAGCGCGCTTGTTTACTTAACTTAATTTTAATGTCTCCACGCTCATTAGAAAACGCGAGTTTGTTTTGCATAAATGAGGATTGTCGTTTTTTATTATAGGAAGACAAAAATACAAAAGATTTGACTCGTTTTGGCCAAGTCGGAAACAGGCTATCATACAGCTGCATGTATTTCTCTCAAAACACTTGGAACATACATATACATTGCAGAAATATATAATGGTCCTCGTTTATTGTGACGGTAAATCTTTGAAAGTACAAATTACTATTATAAACTTTTCAATAAAAAATAAAAGATTTGATACAAATGTATTCAAAAAAGTTCATAATTATATAGTTTAATGAAACAAAATATTGGTTTACACATATTTACGAATATGACGTGACAAGGAGAATCAAAAGATCAATAAATTATTATCGTATCTTTATTCATCGACAAATCGTCATTATTACTTGCGACATAAAAAAAAGAAAAGAAGCTCAATTTACCCCTGTTGTAAATCTCAATATAAAGTGCATGTAAGTGGTACTAATGGGGTTTATTTCAGGCCTAAGATCCGAGAGAAATATTGTCTGCTCTCTTCGTGATGCCGGACTGTGTGTTGTTCAGGAAAAAAATGTTTATGATATAGCACTCTTCGCGAAACTTCAAGCGTGCTTAACCACTGGGATCTGATAATTAGTTACATATTATGTAATCATGGACCCACCAGAGTGCCCTAACACCATTTTTAGACGTTTTAGAGGTCTAGATAAAAAACGATAAAAATCATCTACATGGCAGAATATACATTGATTTTCGATTTTTTTAATGATTTTTACCGTTTTTTTATCTAGACCTCTAAAACGTCTAAAATGGTGTTATGGCACTCTGGTGGGTCAATGAATTCTCAGATCCCTGTGTGCTTAACAAGAATTATAAATAATGCACATTGTACAGTTCCATCTCTTCTCTCTTTTATTGTAAAATATCACTGAGGTTGATGACGTAAATGATTGGGATCGTCAATACTAAACGGGTACTGCACCTGCAGCTGCATGTACATATATACAACGTCGCGAACTTGACGTTACGTCATTAGTTCTGGCAGTGACGTCACATATTTCAAACAGAGTTCTGGCAGCAAGAGGGTTAAACGTCTTAAATAGTCTATGCGAACTCTGATGGGTCCAAAATAACATTTCTTTCATACCTACACGTGTTATACTGGCTGGTCTAGGGCAATACACTCATGCCACCTGAGGCTGTATTGCATGGCTACCCATGCAATAAAGCCTCGTGACGTCACAGCGTCAACAAAATTTCTATTTCCTCGGTAAAATTTTAACATTTTTTTCAAAACTATAAAAGATGCACACAACGAAATTTTTGTTGAAAATATCACGTAATTTTTCATGTATGAAAAATTGACTTTCAGCCGTGGATTTCTTCGAATTTATTTTAAAATGGCGGGATATTATAGTTGTAAAATTGCAATAAAACGTCGAGGTATGAAAGAAAAATACTCTTTCATAAGTGGATATGAAAGATAAAGATATTCTACCCCCGGGATCATAAAATGTAGCAAAACCCTCGGTAAGCCTCGGGTTTTATTACATTTTGTGACCCTCGGGTAGAATATCGTCTATCCTTCATATCCACATATGAAAGAGTCTTATATTATCGCACCTCCGGCAGAAATGCTACGCCCTCGAGCTCGCCCCTATATATCTTACTGACCCTCTATGCCTTTATAGGGGTCATCAGTAACTGACTATATAACTAATAGTAGTCTATATAAACTGTAACTAATTCTCAGATCCATGAGATCGTATAAGTTGTTTGACAGATGAAAATCACTTGTGACGTAATTTATTACGTCATCTTCTTGGTTGAAGACGTCACGTCCGGTATATCATGCTTTTGGCGATACATGGGATGCCTGAATCTGAAAAGCATCGTCATGAATTAGAGATATGGTAAGAAATAATCGATCTAGTTTATGTTTGCCATATGTCATACATGTGGGAATGAATTAAGTGTTCATTCAACAACATTTACATTAGTAGCTTCGGTTATAATTTCACAATTATTCAACAAACATTCATTACAAACATCGTATTCTTGCGTTCTGTAATGACATGGCAGTTGAAAAGCTTACGTGGACGTCCGACTTATCGTGAAATCCATTCAAGTATTCGTCAATCAGTTTTAGTATGCTTATATTTTATGTACAGTTTCATGCCACCAGAAAATGTGATGGCACACATACTCACTTTCAGTACTAATAAGCTAGGTGCTGTCTGGTAAATCTGTGCACCTAAGATATTCGCAGGTGGTCCATAGTATCGATTCAGTTAAAAAGTGAAAATATGTATACTAACTTAAACAATGGGGTTTTGCTATTCAATTGGAAAAAAAAAATTAACAAAAACCATTTGCATGCATATATGTGGTGTCTTGAAAATAATATGCCAACCCAAGCGCTTCGGCGATTGTTGACGGTACAGTAGCCTAAGTCTGCGCAGTGCCAAACGCTTATCATTTTTACGAGTTGCGGAATCATGTCAAATCACATGTTTTTAGTACAATACATCAATGAAAACATATAGATATACAGGTGAGTTTTTTTTAATTGTTTTTCTGTACACAAACATCGATCAGCATTAGTCTCTGTCCTGCTACCGTTTTTCATCCATCGGATTGCTTTTTTCATAGACTCTGCATTCCTCATATATACGATTTAACATATTTTAATTATTTAATTCGCTTTTCATGGAGAGTAGTGATTAGTTTATTAACACTTATAAAACAGGAAATGACTCCATATAAGTTCGTAGAATAGCTTCACCGGATCTCGTGACGTCACGTAAAAAACACAGGGACCTGAAAATTAACCGTTACAGATTAAATAATCATGGACCCACTAGAGTGCTCTAAGACCATTTTAGACGTTTTAGGTACTAAAGTACCATGTAGAATATGATTTTTATCGTTTTTTTTATCTAGACCTCTAAAACGTCTAAAAATGGTTATATAATCTGTAACTAATTCTCAGAACCCTGTGGTAAAAAGTGCAACAAAATGGTCTACGGACACTTTGGTTGGTGGTCAATATTGATATAAACTGTAACTTATTCTCGTATCCCTGTGACTAAACTTGCTGTACTTAACTGCAGAAACATCCAAAGAATGAAACGGTTTTCAGAACTCTATTTTGTGTAACTGTTGTCCCATCGAATGTGAGTTACTTGGCGACATAGATTTTTTTTTTAATTGGTTCACAAAAACATGAATTGATTTTCAGTTTTGTTGCTTGCATTGAATGTTGAAGGGAAATGGGAATAATGCAAATGGTACGTGAATTCATTTCATTTGCACGAGATTAAATTCCCTTCATCAGTCAACGCAAGCAAGAATATTCAACATCAGTCCTGAAATGTTACATTACTCAGCAGTTAGACATGTCATTTGACTTAACGTGGTAGTCATGCTTAATGCTTTGGTCACAATCGTTTCCGATTAGGCTTAGGATGAACTCCAGGCATGATTTTTAGCCATTTTGACCTGGTATCCGGCCGGACACCATATATGGCTGACCGGTGACTAGGGCTCTCAGGCAGCATCGGAGAGGTGCCTGAAGAGTTTTAACTCGAAGTTAAATTTTTTCCGATGTACCGTAGATTTTCATAATCGGCCACATATCCTTTACACATCGGTTAAGCATCAACCGATATTCGGCCGGATATCGAGCTGTAATGACACCGTCCGGCATTCGGCCGGGCCTTATACAACTATCGTTCGTTATCCGTAAGATGCCCGGGCGATATTCGTACGATGTCCGTTGAACAGGCCGGTTATCGCCCGGACATCATATGATAATCGTCCGATTAGCATTGTATGTTCGGTCGCTATTCACTTCCTCAACGGACCCCAAAAATTCTCTGTCGAAACAGACGCCTTACGAGTACCGCACAGCCTCCTTTTTATGTAAATGAGGTGTGACAAATTTTTGATCGGTGTTATCTGATGTCGGAAAAATGGCAAAACCACCAGTATCCTTCCTTCTATCCCCGGATACCGGTCGATTATTGTGACCAAAGGATTATACATGATCTTCGAGAATAAAATCAGGATCGAAATGGTAGTAGTAACTGAGGATATATCGGTACATTTACCTTTACATGTGCAAACTTCATATATAGCGCTGTATAGAACACTGTGAGGATTTGGTCTCACATGTAAACTGATATCACTTTTTTCATTTCAGATAGGATTGAACACATGATGGATGGGACCATCTCCAAATTGAAGTTATGCATTATTTACGGTAACCATCGCCTTGGTCACCAAAAAACAAATCAAAATAGAAACTAGAATCAACAGATTAAACAGAAGTCATATATAAACAACGTGGAATATAGGAATCATTTTGTCAACCTGAACAATGTCTGAAACAACGGCCGAACCGGAGTCAGACACGGCCGAACCGGAGCCAGAAACAACGACCGAACCGGAGCCAGAAACAACGACCGAACCGGAGTCTGAAACAACGGCCGAACCGGAGTCTGAAACAACGGCCGAACCGGAGTCAGAAGCAACGGCCGAACCGGAGCCAGAAACAACGGCCGAACCGGAGTCTGAAACAACGGCCGAACCGGAGTCTGAAACAACGGCCGAACCGGAGTCAGAAACAACGACCGAACCGGAGCCAGAAACAACGGCCGAACCGGAGTCAGAAATAACGGCAGAACCGGAGTCTGAAACAACGGTCGAACCGGAGCCAGAAACCACGGCTGAACCGGAGTCAGAAGCGACTGCTGAACCAGAATCTGAAGGAACTGTCGAACCGGAATCTGAAGGAACTGCCGAACCGGAATCTGAAGGAACTGCCGAACCGGAATCTGAAGGAACATCCGAACCGGAATCTGAAGGAACTGCCGAACCGGAATCTGAAGGAACTGCCGAACCGGAATCTGAAGGAACTGCCGAACCGGAGTCAGAAGTTACTGGATTACAATATCCGGAAGCGGAAATAACCTTGATACCTTTTGCAGAATTGACTACACCGGAAGCAGAAGCAGAAGCAGAAGCACAGTCAGAGCCATCAGTTTCAGAAATAATGTGGCCACCTATGATTTTATTGGCACTTGGGGCATTTGGTATGTAGAATACAGACACCTGGTATACAGGTATAATAATCGCTTTAAGATACATAGCTCAAACAACTAATTAGAATTTTGTTAATTATATGCTGAACAAACGATTTATTTAATTAACACAAATATATTATATAATTATCACCCGTTATACGAGTTTGTGACTTGAAACCCGTTCTAACACACACACTCTCACTCACACAAACATTCCATGACAAAAAAAGAGAGAAAGGGGAGATAGAAATCAAAGAGAGAGAGATAGAGAGAGAGAGAGAGAGAGAGAGAGAGAGAGAGAGAGAGGGGAGGGGGAGATAGCAATGTAACTGCTGAGGAAATGGGGAATGGAATGTGAATGTAAAGAAAAAATTATCTAGAATCTTTTTGAGTCAATGATATATTCTAAAACGGAATCAAAAATAATTTTGTTTGATGAATCGGTATTATCTTCAGAGCCATGTAATGAAAATTTGACAAACATAAGGTATGAGATTAATGATAAGGTCAGGATTGACATTCATTTGGAACCAGCTCTTTACAAGTATTTTGGATAAGTTTTTACGTGGGGTGATGAATCTAGGACATAACAAAAAGAAATGTTTTTCATCCTCAGGAGTATCTATACAGAAATCACAATATTTATTTCGTGTCAACTTGTAAGAGAATCTTTTTTTGTTGAGGGCACTGAGGCCCATTTTTAATCTACAATGATTGATTTTACCTTTTCCACGACAATGCGTATTGATTTTACCTTTTCCACGACAATGCGTATTGATTAGATTTGATTATAGAGTCAAAAGCTTTAATAGTGCTTGTGAAAAGGAGTTAAGAGTGGGTTTATTTCTTATGCGTCCGGGAAGATTGTTCCAGTCTCTAATAGTTCTTAAAAAAGATTGGTGATAGCATGTTTTTTGGAAGGAACTGGAGGTAGTGTATTACAATTTTTGAAATTTTAGTTTGGAGTGCGATGTGAAAGGAGTGGACAGAGTGATTTCAAGTATGGAGGGACGAGATCATGTTTAATTTTAGATAACATTTTAAGTCTATAATGCTTCCTTCTATCGCTAAGTAGCTCTCAGCAAAGCTCATTTTGTTACCTTATACTCCCCTGTACATATTAGAGCTGTCCGTCGCTGGACACTTTCAATAAAGTCGGATTCATGCTGATTGCAGTTATCAAAGAGTATACAACCATATTCCAGGATAGATCTTACCATAGATTTATATAGCTTTTCAAAAAAGACACGTGGTATTTTGTACGACAATGACTGCAATATGTTCAATATTTCATTAGCCATTTTGCTACAATATCATATATATGCACATGCCAGTTTAGGTTTCCTGATAATGATATGCCAAGATGTTTTTGTGTGTTGACGTGATTGATTGTGACATTATTGAGCTGAAGATCAGGGTTGTTCAGAATGCGCTGTTTGGTGAATATGACAAGTTCTGTTTTCATTGCATTAACAGTTACGAACCAACGCTTTGTCCAATTTTGAGAGAGTAGAAAGATCATTATTTAACTTGTTAATACATTCTGGGTTGTAAATTTCTGAAGAGAGAGAAATGTCGTCTGCAAATAAATTAATATCTGAAAGAATCCCTATATTAATGACATTGGCATATATCAAAAATAGTAAAGGGCCAAGTATAGAGCCCTTGGGCACACCCGAGATGGTATACCTACGTTCTAATGATTGGCCATTTAAAACAACAAATTGATTTCGATTTGTAAGATAACTTTTTAGCCAATTAAGTTGGTTTCCTTGAATACCTATATTCTCTAGTTTATATATAAGAGCTTCATGCCATACCTTATCAAATGCCTTGGAAACGTTTTAAAAGACGGAACATACATCTTTTCCGTCAGACGTCGCGCACAATGTTCGGTCACTTTTATGTAACGTTATTTAATGTAAAAGACGTAATTATCTTATATAACATGACGAGCGCAATTGACGTCATTTCCGACATTCGGCAAACCTGCAAGACAAAGAAAAAACGCAATTTTTCGAATACTTTTTTGAATTTTCAGTAGAGATTTCGCACACGTATATTTGAGCAAAACCTTTTTTTTTTATTCTGAATAGAAAACATACTTCCTAATATAAAGTCATTTTTCAACGTCGTGAACTTGCGTGACAGAACAGTCAATTTAAGAATTTCATTTTGTGTCATTTCTGCAAGACAAAGGTTTTGTTCGATAAAAAAGTAGAACGACGTCGCAGTCTATATTTTCTGACATGTTATTAAAATAGAAGAAAAACGTATTTCTATATTAACAATTCATGTCTCTATCTCATGTATTAGTACCGTTTTGTACTGTGTGTATTTGTGTTTTTTCACTTTTTTATCTTTTCTCTTCGGATCTGTCGATCGGCAAGTCTACAAACAAAGTCCACCATTTTGAAGTATGACGTCACAATTCATTATAACGAAATGACATCACGATAGTTCGTTTTTGGGGAATCTCTTTGTCAAATTTTACCGCCATGTGGTGTTCAGTATGACCACAGTGACACTTTAACTGAAACCGCATACAGGTGCGTGTTACATCTGTCGCGCCAAAAAACGTCATTTTCTCAACAAAAACACATCAATAGAAACATAAATATTACAAATATTTTGATAAAAGTCCTCCCGTAATTGAATAAATATTTCCTTTCTGTTTTTTAATTTAAAAAAATAGTATTGCGCTTATATTATTTTACTGTTCAACACTTTTTCCAAAGAAATTCCGGCGTGACGTAAAAGTGACCGAACATTGTGCGTTATGTCTCATCAATGCTTTTGTAAATTTTGTAAGTAATCTTTAATAATTGGTTAATTGTAGAATCGTTTTTTTTTTTTTTTTTTTTTTTTAACTAGAATTTTCCTTAATGAGAAGATTGTTTACCATGAGAAAGAGTGGTATAGGACGGTAATTTGTCACATTTTGTTTGGTGCCTTTCTTGCGGATAGGACACACCTGGGCTAGCTGTTTTCTATATGGTTGGAAAGCAACCCAATCTAAGGGAAATGTTAAAAATATGAGACCAATTTTGACACAGTGATTCTGAACAATGTTTCAATATAAAATTGCCTATGCCACTAGGACCAGTTGCTTTATTTGTGTTCAAGGATTTAAAAATATTACACACCTTTTCTGGAGTTGTTTCGATATCAGTGATACAAGTAATTTCAGCATTTTCATCACTGGTCAAAGAAATGTTTATTGAATAATTCTGCTTTTTTTCTTTATCGTCGTTAATTATATTGTTGTTTTTGATTAAAGGAGGAATTAAATGATCTGATTGTTTCCCGAGAAGTGATTTGGTGATCGACCAGAATCTTTTGTTTGTGTTGCTGTTAGTGAGTTTAGTTAATGTTGTTTCATTGTATCGTTTTAATGCTTCTCGTTTAAGACGATTTGCTTCTCTTCGTGCCACTTGATATCTTTACTTGTCGTAGTCATTTTTGGTACGCTGAAATAGCTTTACAAACCTGTCTCTAGATCGAAATGCTTCGTTTGTAAGCAAAGGTTTATCACGGATCGTAACTTTTTTTACTTATAATGAATGATTTACATGTATCAATTATAAATTTATTTACATTTGTTATGATGCCATCTAGTCGATCAAATACACCAAAAATATGTCGATGTGTGCAGAGATAAAAGCATCATTCAGACCTGCAATATCCGCTGTTTTATAATTCCATGTAGTTCTTTCGTAGGACTGTTGTCGAGGTACTTTATACAGTGTTAGAGTGTATGGTACAATGATCGAGCTCGCAGAGCGGGGAATTTACTCCATGATTTACAACGAAATGTGGTTTATCAACAAAAAATAGATCAAGTATGTAGGCAATGGTGTTTGTAATGTGAGTTGGTTGGTCTATTATTTGGTGCATATTATTTTGTTTACATATGTTTAATAGACGTTGTCATATTTCACTATTGGAGGGTTGACTGTTCTAAGATAAACATCTGTCATTAAAGTCACCGACTATTTACTTTAATTTACGTTCTGCAAGCCAACCCTAAATTAACTTTCTGTACTCGTTCTGAATACATTAGGACATTATATCCTTGTGCCTTTCCTATTGTTAATCTTCCATGCATTATTCCCTTCTACCAGTGAAATATTGCCACGTGTTGTGGCCCCTTGTTTAAATGCAATTTCATCAGGAAATGTACATAGAAATTATTTCACTTATTAATAGTAATACCGGTAAATGAACAATAATTTTGAAATTCTGTATCCACGTACAAAATAATTTGTTGTTTTTAATATTGTGTTTCCAGTGTTCCTGGTACTGTATCCCTGTATAGAATGATTTGTTGTTTTAAATATTGTGTTTTCAGTATTCCTGATACTGTATCCAAATATAGAATGATTGTTTGTTTTTAATATAGTGTTTTCAGTATTCCTGATACTGTATCCAAATATAGAATGATTGGTTGTTTTTAATATTGTGTTTTCAGTGTTCCTGATACTGTATCCCTGTATAGAATGATTTATTGTTTTTAATATAGTGTTTTCAGTATTCCTGATACTGTATCCAAATATAGAATGATTGGTTGTTTTTAATATTGTGTTTTCAGTGTTCCTGATACTGTATCCCTGTATAGAATGATTGGTTGTTTTTAATATTGTGTTTTCAGTGTTCCTGATACTGTATCCCTGTATAGAATGATTGGTTGTTTTTAATATTGTGTTTTTATGTTCCTGATACTGTATCCAAATATAGAATGATTGGTTGTTTTTAATATTGTGTTTTCAGTGTTCCTGATACTGTATCCCTGTATAGAATGATTTGTTGTTTTTAATATTGTGTTTTCAGTGTTCCTGATACTGTATCCCTGTATAGAATGATTGGTTGTTTTTTATATTGTGTTTTCAGTGTTCCTGATACTGTATCCCTGTATAGAATGATTGGTTGTTTTTAATATTGTGTTTTCAGTGTTCCTGATACTGTATCCCTGTATAGAATGATTGGTTGTTTTTAATATTGTGTTTTCAGTGTTCCTGATACTGTATCCCTGTATAGAATGATTGTTTGTTTTTAATATTGTGTTTTCAGTTTTCCTGATACTGTATCCCTGTATAGAATGATTGGTTGTTTTTAATATTGTGTTTTCAGTATTCCTGATACTGTATCCCTGTATAGAATGATTGGTTGTTTTTAATATTGTGTTTTCAGTGTTCCTGATACTGTTTCCATGTATAGAATGATTTGTTTGTTTTTTATATTGTGTTTTCAGTGTTCCTGATACTGTATCCAAATATAGAATGATTGTTTGTTTTTAATATTGTGTTTTCAGTGTTCCTGATACTGTATCTTCTTTGGCAGAGGAGGAGGGTGAAGTTTAAGCGTCCCACACAGAAGAATTTCCAGCCATCCACATTTGTGTATGAGTACAAGGACTTTGTAGACAGTGACCCCTCCAACCTTCCCGCCTTCCTCACAGATAGAGACACCTATGCTATTGACAAACTGCGCTATTTCCAGAACAATGGCCTTAGTTTACTGTATATGGTCACACCACCAGCCCTAACATTGTTGTTCTGTCCAATGACACTGTTTATGTATTCGCCGATCACTGATTATTTCTGGCCAAAACCCTATTTTAAATCTCCCCCGAATGTGAACGATTCACTAAGCTGCTTCTTGGTCCCGTCTGGGATGGTGTATGCCATCATGTTTGGTTTCGCGTTCCAAGAAGTGTTTGAAAAACACACAAATATAGATGTTAAACTCAAAGGTCAGACATTGAGCATGAAAAAGTTGGTTTTGTTATTAGAATCAATGGAGTCGATTTCCCCTCGGACGTTTCTACATGTTCTACACACACTGAAAGACGAAATCATCAACATTATCTACCGTATACAGACTATGGAGGACCTTTGTGTGCCGGGTACGTCCTTGTTACATGGGTTTTGTAGATGTATATTGCACAGTTCATGTGTTATGACTGATCGAAAATTAGCACCTGCTGTTTGGTTGTCCGTAATTCAAAAGTTTAGTTTTAATGGATAAAAACCCAACAAAAACAACAACAACAAAAACATGAAAAAAATTAAGAAAACAAAAAACTGAAATAATTTACCTTTATTAATTAAGAACCTTTAGATGAAAACATGTTTTGGAAGTGATTGTACACTGTACCTATGACGCTGTAATATGTGACATATTGTTGTAGACCAATGTCTAGCTTCATAATTCTACCTTGTGTAATCAGTGTAGACATAAACCATTGGCAATACTGCAGAATTCATTTTGAACTATTTGATTTATAATACTCAAAATGTTTGAATATTTGGACAATTCATTCTTTCCATTTATAAGTAGAAATTACGGCACATATGACTTAAACAATATCTTTGTCACCTGCTAATTGAAACTATTGAAAGACGGCGATTTCGTGTAATGAGTCAGATTTAAGGTATATGATGAGAAAAACAAACTGATTGATATCAACGAAATCTAAAACGTGTTCTAATTCCTAGTTTTGTTTTTTCTACAGTAAATATCTGGGGGCTACTGAAACCTCTGAACAGTGATCAGCGAAGTAAACAGTCCCCGGTAGACCAGATAGTGTTCGCCGAGGTCTTACAGTGTCTCCACGACCTTAACGTCATGTCAGCCGAGAGTGGGTGTGTCACGGAACACATGCATATATTTCAGTAAGTACATCAGTCACGGAACACATGCATATATTTCAGTAAGTACATCAGTCACGGAACAGATACATATATTTCAGTAAGTACATCAGTCACGGAACACATGCATATATTTCAGTAAGTACATCAGTCAAGGAACACTTACATATATTTCAGTGAGTACATCAGTCACGGAACACATACATATATTTCAGTAAGTACATCAGTCACGGAACACATGCATATATTTCAGTGAGTACATCAGAGTCACGGAACACATACATATATTTCAGTGAGTACATTAGATTCACGGAACACATACATCTATTTCAGTAAGTACACCAGTCAGGAAACACATGCATATATTTCAGTGAGTACATCAGAGTCACGGAGCACATACATATACTTCAGTGAGTACATCAGAGTCACGGAACACATGCATATACTTCAGTGAGTACATCAGAGTCACGGAACACATACATATACTTCAGTGAGTACATCAGAGTCACGGAACACATACATATATTTCAGTGAGTATATCAGAGTCACGGAACACATACACATATTTCAGTGAGTACATCAGAGTCACGGAACACATACATATATTTCAGTGAGTACATCAGATTCACGGAACACATACATATATTTCAGTGAGTACATCAGAGTCACGGAACACATACATATACTTCAGTGAGTACATCAGATTCACGGAACACATACATATATTTCAGTGAGTACATCAGAGTCACGGAACCCATACATATATTTCAGTGAGTACATCAGATTCACGGAACACATACATATATTTCAGTGAGTACATCAGAGTCACGGAACACATACATTTATTTCAGTGAGTACATTAGATTCACGGAACACATACATATACTTCATAAATGCCTTACTTGCATGATATAATTCGCAACCGTCAATATGCATTGGAAGGTAAAAAGTGACTCGATGTGTATGCGTTTTTGAAGTCAAATCTGCACAACAAAGCTAATGAAAATGTATTTTCGATGCCACATTCTTATTTTTATCTTGATAAAATTTAATAACTTTTGTTGTGCAGCAAATAAAGATGAACCTTAGATTTTTACAGTAGTTTTCACATGTATCATACATTTGAGACCATTGACCTTGTTAGAAGTTAATATAAATCGTCAGCCTGAGTAGGAATTTACAGGAATTCCCATAACTGTACAATGATAAAAACTAGATACAATTACTGCTGACAATCCGCTTCCCTGTGAAATATCTCATTGAACATCAAACCATCTAGGCCTTCCTCTCCCAACAAACCTGGCATGTCCTTAAATGTTCCCGGTTGCTAATAGGACGTTAAACTAATAAAACTAAACCAATCATAACTTCAAAAAGAAAAAAAAATCAGCAAAATATAAAAGTATTTGAGTCTTGATGCATCTGTCATATTTCAAACGTCTGCATGAAACCATCATGAGAAGTCTCCCATACCATGAAACTACTATCATAAAGCGATTTAAGTACTGGAGTTTGTAAGCGTTATTCATCCCACAAATCGCTAAAACACCACATCACCAGCAGGGGAAACCCTGCAACCTGATGAAGGCCTACCCGTAGAAAACACCTAAAGTTAGCAATTCAGCCCTTTGTTAAGGATGAGATTAATTAATTGCCTGGCGGAAGTTGGTATACTCGTTTCTGTAGCTGGGCCAACCCATTGGGTCCGCCAAATGACCGTTGTTCACATATTCAATGGACGTCTGAGGATCTGTACTGCCTACTTGTGCTGGATGGAAGCGTATCTAAGAGGAGGGACGCGAAGATATTCAGCGAAGTCGACATCATATTTGGTCGGTACAGCTGGACCCGAGTTCTATTCGGTTTGAAAGTGTCACGCAAAACATTCCAGAGAAAATTGGACGAGGCCTTAGATAATCTTGATGATGTTTTGAACATTTTTGATGATGTCTCCAGCGTCGTCGATGACATCATAATGGCCCATGTGATTCCAATATCACGTATGCCCGTCTTGAAACGCTATGATGACGAGCATATTAAATTGATAAAATACAGGAAACTGGCTTTGATTAAATTGTTTTTACATGGTCACCGTACCATGCTACAAAATATCAACGTCACAGGCGCCAATGTCAAGGCCAGTCACGAGATTCTCCTGACGACTGGTGTTTCCTGATCAAATGTGAATGTGTGGCATGTTGTAATTTATGGCAATTGGATGATTGTGAAAAGTAGCAAAGTGGAGTGTACTTCTACAGCTTATTATATAGTAGAAAAAAAAGTAAAAAACACTGTCCTTGCTCTATGGTCTTGAACGATTCGACCACCAGTACATCTATAGTTTGTATTAACGGAAGATCAAAGTCCTATGGAGGTCGTATTGAGAAAACCTTCCGTTTGGTACCTCACGACTGCAGGTCATCAGGATGTGATTCCAGAGCAAAATAGTACACGGTACACAGTAACACTAAATATTTGTGTGCTTTCTTTTTGCATTTTTATTTTGATAAAATGTAGGTTTAATTTGTCTAATTTATATATTGTCTTCACGTATTAATTTGCTAGTGTTTTTTGTGTTTTTGTTTTTGTACTTTTATTTTCCTTTCACCGCTTTACTTGTTCGCTTATGTTGTTCTATACATATATGTGATTAACAGTGTAAGTTTTGCTTTGTATTAATTGTGTTATATATTGATGTGTCTAACTCTGTAGTATTACGCTCAGGTAATTGATAGTGGGTATTGCATTATTTATTTTTGTGCATACAGGAACTTTTTGTGCTTTTGGGATAAGTATTTTTTCTTTAAGGCAAGAACTTATCTGTTGGTTTATTTGCATTATCCGACGTATTGTCTTCGGTCATACATGGTATCCGTGTCTGTGTCCGATGCAAAAACCTTTTATTTCTTCCTGTTTTTCCTTTGCTCTCTAACTAGTACTACTAAATGTATTAACACATTAAGCGTGATGTGAGGTTGTTGACTTTTGGTATTTCTTTGACAGTCAACATATTTCGAGTTTTACATTGACAATCATTTGACATTTTTAATTTGGGCACTAAAGAATTATTGTGGCTCAGTTTGGGCCTTCCTACTGACAGTGTGCTAGATTAACAACGCCTTTTTATCTTGCCTTTCGGTGTGTGACAATCAGGGATAATGAGTTATCGCGACAGTCATAAGATCTACAAGTTCTTCACCTGTCACCATTAAACCGAACACATATGCTGTATTGGAAGGAACTCTCTGCAAGAAACTTAACTACCATCAGCTTTGTGCCTTAGTCCAACCTACTGAGAAGTCTGCCATTCCCCAAGCCTTAGATATGACGGCAGCTGTTTTATCCTATAAGACCTATAAGTGGTGATCCTATGAAGATACGCATCAGTAACATGTCTACGAGGACAGTGAATGTACAGTCCAAAGCTATCTTGTGTGAACTACAACCTGTGTCTGTAGAGGATATATCAAAGATAGAAGAGGAACCTGTGTCAGTAGAGGATATATCAAAGTTAGAAGAGGAACCAGAGGCTAAGCAGATATCCTAGATAGGGTTGAGTTACACACTGAAGGACTTTCTGGGGAGAAGTTGCTCGTGGTCGTCAGCGTTTGGAGAAGTTTAGACCCATTTTTTCTGCAAGTGGCATTGAATTGGGCAATACCACCTTGATACAGCATCGCATAAAGTTGACCAACGAGATCCCATACAAGCAGCTCCATTGACGCATACCACCTTCCATGTTGAAGGAAGTGTGGAACCATAGCCATCAGCTCTTCCAGGAGTGATACAACGTTCCCATTCTCCATGGACTTCTAATGTGGTACTTATGCGTAATAACGATGGTTCTCTTCGCCTTTGTGTCGATTATCGCCAGCTTAATCAACGCACAGTGAAGGATGCTTATGCTCTCCCAAGAGTAGACGAGATCCTTGACTCCCTGGCCGGAAGTCGACTATTTTCAGTGGTAGATATGAAGTCTGGATATCGCCAAGTGGAGTTGTTAGATCATCACAAATAGAGGACAGCTTTTACTAAAGGACGGCTTGGTCTTTATGAATATACACGTATGGCTTTTGGACTTGTAAACGCTCAAGCAACTTATATCATTGACTCACGGAGCGGAGGAGTACTTGACTCGTTTAGATACGGGATACGTCTATGCATCCGACCTAACCCTAAATATTACTGTTGACTCGTAGATTCTTCACTTGGGTCTTAAACCTGAAGCAAGGGTATGTTTTGTGACGCTGTGACCCCGTGTTTATTATTTATATTTTGCATATGTTAATTTGATCCATTATGCATTTTGTTCTTACATTGTTCGTGACCTGTTTCACAATAAATAGTTTTCCTCTTTGTATTCATGGTTAAATAATAACTGTATATGTAGGTAGCGTACGTTTGTTTGGATTTATTAGAAATCGTGCTTTATTTATAGGAATATAAGCATGGTTTAAATTTAAACACTATGGTAGTTCGATCTCCGAGCCTTGTGTGTTTCCATACAGCCTTAACACAATCCGTGTGTAGACATTGAATGTGAACTATTAACTAGTCCTAAAATTGACTTATACCCTAGTGAAATACAATTTTGAGTATGGGGTTATATATTGCAAGGTGATTCTAAGGTCATTTTCTAGAGGTTTTTATGCCTCACATTACAAACAGAACAAGACTAGATACACAGGTTATATTATTCTATTATGGCCCTTTCCAGAGAGAACTGTTCTCGTATAGTGTTGTCTGACGAGGTATAGTCCCCGAGTCGAAGACTTTAGGAGAACTGTTCCCAAGGGAAAGGGTCATAATAGATTTAGTACGTCACATGACATTCATTATGACGTTATATATTTGGTCGCGTGCTCATTCCCGGGGGACTATACTTTGGTATAGTTTCCGTAGTCAGGTATAGTCTCCCGTAGTCAAGAAGGACAAGGAAATGTCGCAAAATAGACCATGGCTGTTATCCAATCGCATTCCTAGTAATTATCATGTGATGTACTAATTTTTAGTATCATGGAATAAAGACCAGGGAATATTTTGTTAGTTGATTAATGAAGTTATTGATCTGAAAGGTTCATTTTATTTTAATTTCGCCTATTTATCCTGTTTGTTTGATTGTACTTCGTGTTAACGGTGTATAAATGTGATGTCTAGACAAAATTGTCACTTTTGATCTGTAACATTAAAAACGTTATAAAGAATGTATCTATAGTATAAATCTATTTCTTCATGTCTGAGGTTTTATGCCTTTAAACCCAATTCACACCTATTTGTGTTTCTGTGTTTTAGATGTTTAAACCACTTTATTACTGCTTGTACATATATATTTCAAATCACTCTTTAATCCTGCGCGCTTCTGTTTTCATGTCATTGTAATCTATGTTTGTCTGTTACAGGTGGATTTTCCTGGAGACTCTGGGTTATTTTAGTTTCCTGGGGGTACTCCTGATCCAAGCGGACTCCTACCGTATGGAGCTGGCTATGTGTATAGTAACAGTCGTGTCCATCACCCTCCTCTGCTGTGTTGTCAGCGATCTCGACTTCCCATTTCACGGATTCTTCCTCATCGATCTCCAAATGATGATCGATCTTATTGATTTTCTACACAACAAATCTAAGGATGTAGAAACAAGAATTGGTACACGGAAAGTGACAGCAAACACTGATGTCAGCTGAATGTTTGTGAATGCATTGTATATAGTTCGAATATTATAAAAACTATATGACCTTATGTTGCCTAGAAAGAGTCGCTGAGAAAGGAGATTTGATATGAATGAATAGAATGATAACAATAAATGGCCTTCATGTTAACAGAGGAATGGTCTGTATTTGGCCAACTTTAGTACTCAATTTGATAACAGTTCTTATTTATTTGGTTATGATTTGATTAAGTAAACAGTTACACAAAACAAACGTCGATTTAAAGGTTCATTCTGTAGTATGTATCTTTACACCAAGGCCTAGTTTCTAAGATAATGCCAGAATAAAACTAAATGTTACCTCCAATACCACACCTTTCGACATGGATATCTGGTAGTTGTTACGTTGAGGTCTCTGTATATGCCGTTGGCAATTTTGACCCATTTATAACGATATAATGATACTGTATATTGTTACATTGTATAATGCATAAAGTAGTCGTTTTAAGGCATGTTTTCTATATATTGATTCTTTATCGTATGCTTTCTTTTCTTTAATTACATTTATCTATCCTATCTATTAACGTGCTATAATAGTTAGCTTTTCTAACTGCTTGACTGACACTTACTCCCATAATTATAACGTATGATAAGACCATCTCCTCAACCGATAGTACTGTTATTATAGTCGTGTAATTAATATATATATATATATATATAAGAAATAAAAACAATAACGACTGACTAGTGAGCGCTTTCGCCCCATTCAAGGGAGCTCTTCAGACTGTTTATTGAAGACGTATTATGACGTCATAATTCATGACGTCATTTGCTAAGAGACATGATATAAACAATCAATGAGGAAGAATACAAAGAATACAATGTCGGATTAAATAAAAGACAAAACATGAAAATATAAAAATATTTCCTGTGCTCGGTAGGATTCGAACACGCTAAGTGCTGAGCAAAAGACAGGGCCATTAACCGATTGAGCTACATCTACATATAAAATACAGCTTCCGAAAAAAAGTACCATCAAGTCAACATTCAACTACATGTATAATGTTACATACAACAAAAATGGTTCAGTTTGAATGAGCACTGTTCAAATTAGGTTTTAGAAGTCTGATTAATTCAGATTCCTTAGCCTCGCGTTTGACAACATCCGCATCATTCATCTGATATAAAGGGAAAATTTTGAACTCTCCTTAGAACATTCATGTATATGTTACTTACTGGTAAAAATCGTAAATGATCAGTCCGTATTTGCTGTCTGTGCACTGTCATTCTTGTACGTAATTCAGTACCCGTTTGACCGACATAAAATTCGGAGCATTTATCACAAATCATTACATATATTACGTTACTAGATCTACAATTCATATTCTTTTTTACTTTGAAAGTAAAACCAGTTTTTAATGTTATCTCACTTCCTTCTACAATGTACTTACAAATCCCACAACGAGGAGTGTGACACTTAGAAACACAACCATAAGATGAACTTCCGAATTTAGAACAAGTTAGGATTTGTTTCAGATTTTTAGGTTGTCGTTTACTATTAATTAAAACAGTACTATTTAGAACTGTCACACTCCTCGTTGTGGGATTTGTAAAAGTGTCACACTCCTCGTTGTGGGATTTGTAAGTACATTGTAGAAGGAAGTGAGATAACATTAAAAACTGGTTTTACTTTCAAAGTAAAAAAGAATATGAATTGTAGATCTAGTAACGTAATATATGTAATGATTTGTGATAAAAATGCTCCGAATTTTATGTCGGTCAAACGGGTACTGAATTACGTACAAGAATGACAGTGCCACAACAGCAAATACGGACTGATCATTTACGATTTTTTACCAGTAAGTAAACATATACATGAATGTTCTAAAGGAGAGTTCAAAATTTTCCCTTTTAATCAAGATGAATGATGCGGGATGTTGTCAAACGCGAGGCTAAGGAATCTGAATTAATCAGACTTCTAAAACCTAATTTGAACAGTGCTCATTCAAACTGAACCATTTTTGTTGTATGTAACATTATACATGTAGTTGAATGTTGACTTGATGGTACTTTTTTTCGGAAGCTGTATTTTATATGTAGATGTAGCTCAATCGGTTAATGGCCCTGTCTTTTGCTCAGCACTTAGCGTGTTCGAATCCTACCGAGCACAGGAAATATTTTTATATTTTCATGTTTTGTCTTTTATTTAATCCGACATTGTATTCTTTGTATTCTTCCTTCATCTGATTGTTTATATCATGTCTCTTAGCAAATGACGTCATGAATTATGACGTCATAATACGTCTTCAATAAACAGTCTGAAGAGCTCCCTTGAATGGGGCGAAAGCGCTCACTAGTCAGTCGTTATTGTTTTTATTTCTTATAGATTTCGTCCGTAAGGATTTTTCTTTAAATTTATCATATATATATATATATATATATATATCGAACGTTGTAGGTCCAAACTAATGTACACAATCACTGCTATAATATCACCTTATAAATATAACTGTTATTCGATAATTCAGGGGGATATGTATCATTAACACTTTGATCGCACTCATTTCATTTTATCAAACTGCAAATAAAAAACGCAGTGTATGAACGCTTTGCAGAAATCTTGACATGTTCCCCGTTCTTGCAATATTCATCGACATTTTTTTCTTTCACTTTCTCATATATATTTAGTTTATATTTGAATCTTTGTATTAGATGAATGATAATAAAATATATTTCAATGTCAATGATAACATATTTCAAAAGGTGATAAAACAGTTCAATACTCATGAGGAATAGAAATTTCAAGGTCTTGAGAAATCAGATACAGTTTCGATTCGATGCATCATTGACTTAACATGCCCCTTCTTATAACGGTGCATTAGAACTTTCAACAGACTTTACTTTCTATTACAACACAGTTAATCAATACAACATTTAATGGCAACACGTTTTATAACGTATAGAACTAATGAGTCTCATTTCAATTAGATTAGAAACCAAGCTGTATGAACCAAGAGGCGCAGAGGGCCTGTATCGGTCATATGGTTTGTAATGCCAAGTAATGTTTTGAATACAGGGCCATGATTTCTTTTCTGAAGTATTTTTAAAGATTTACCTCTGATATCTTTAATTGGGCCCCACTCTTTTTGTTCCAGGGGTTCGGAGCCAATATTTATATAAATTCTGCTCCCCTTCCCTAGAGGATGTTTCTGGCCAAATTTGGTCAGAAGCTCTATGAATAGTAGCGAATCAAATGATTTACCTCAATTTCCCCAATTGGGTCCCGCCCCACTTGTCCAAGGTGAGCGAAAACCCAGAATATATTCTAAACGAAAAGTTGCCATAGGTAAAGTATAATATGGTGTCGGTTGTTACAGAAGCTGAAACGTCATGGTGATATTTCCTGTGCACATTATCAATCATTCAAAAAGGGTATCTGAACTGGGAATGTGAAAAGATGTTAGATTAAATTATAAGTATTTTTTTTTAATCCACTGCACTCTTTTTCCCGTTTGTGTGCTGTTTATTTGAGAACTGACTGGAAAGCAAACGCTGAATTTTTTTCTGAATTAATTTACGCTATCAAGATAATTCTGGTAATCATTCGTTCTATGGTCTCCAGACTCTGTGTGTGCATCAACGCTTGCTCAGGTTGAAGACACGTCATTTCTATTACTGTAAACTTTCGCGGCTATTAAATTTCGCGATTTCATTTTCAAGTTCGCGGAGATTAATTTTCGCGGAATTAAAATAAATTACAATTTACGTTCAATATATATTTAGTAATTATTTATTCGCGGAGATAAACTTTCGCGAATTCATTTGGATCGCGAAATCCGCGAAAGTAAATCGCACACGAACGGAAGTTGGTTTGCAGTATCCTTGATAAGGTAGAAGGATATTTCATAGTAGGAAGCATACGATTACTAAATATAATTATACGTACAGTTCAATACAGCTGTGTGGTGACGAATCCTGGCAATAAATACACCAGCTCAGGTGATGTTTTATAAAAACCTCTATTACAATGATCTGCACTTTTTTCAGGTCAAGACAACCTCTGCTCCATAAAGAGGTCTATCATAGCAACATCGTAGTATTTATGATACGTAATGGAGCTAATTAAAAATATTGATGAACTCTCTCTAGCTGTAACGGGATCGATTCTGCAGCATCTAGCTCTCGTCCCACGCAGAGAAACATACATGATTATTAAAAACAAAGTTAATTGTGCTTTTATATAAAACCGTTATTTTGCATAATGATAAAAAATTCTGTTCATGGGATGTCTATCGATTGTGCCTTGATATTTAACGATATAGCACTGGTGCCGAGACCGCCTAAGAGGAGGAACATTGTGTTCGCGGCGTGTATTACGCTACATTACACCACACCACGGTCACAAGTGCTACCAGTCTTTGAATAATAAACGTAAATAAACGTGGGTCCTAACATCGGCACCTCACAGATACAATACCCGTATTGATAGGAGCGACGTTGAGTTCCATTTAATTGTTATAATGGTCGATTTTGCGTTGATTTTTCTGGAGATTATCAATATTGTCAAGGTGGGTGACGTTGATAAAGTAGATACTTTGTATAGTGGGTGTCCTTTAATCGGGTCAGGGTTTTAAAGATCACAGAAACAATGAATCATCATGATTTTCATCATAAATTAGAAATTACTATTGAAAATGTGATAAGCTTATTTAGACTTTCTAAGAACTATTCTTGTAACGTATAAATCATCGAAATGGTGTCGTTGAATATGTCATTTCCCTTTCATCATTCAAAAGAAAATTGCCAAACAGCACCTATTTTTATTTATTGTCAGTGATACTAAAATTGACAACATTCATATTCGTGCATTTATAAATAACAGGTATCCATAACATATATATTTTGAGAAAGATAATATCTTTAAGGTTTTTGTTATTCAATGTTTATAGAAAGGCGCCATGTTTAAAGCGAATAGTCAGGCAAAGGAAATCAGTATAAATACGTTCTTTGGCCTTCCAAAAGTCCTTGTATACCATAATGATGGTCAAGTTCTGCTTACGGTGTCCAGTTTTGACCATTGAAATTGTGGGGAAGCCCCGTGCAAATTTAGCACAGTTCTAAATATAAATTCGCCTCACTCTTTGAAAACGAGGCTGCGTGGATATGCGTTAAGAGTGAACTGCACTGATAGCCGGTCGGGAAGACGTATAAGGATTCCTATAATATATATTAATTTCTTCGCATACAGAGCGATTTTGAAGGGAGATTTTATTTTTCTATTTCATAAGAAATTATACTGGATATATTAACACCATTTTTACCGACTTAAGCCTTTGTTTGTCCGACTATTCCCTTTAATATATAAATTCTACCAGCATTAGAGAGGGTGACAGTGATATCCTCGGGGTGACACTAGGCACTGTCACCCTCTAATGCAGGTAGTATTTATTTTATTATACCAAAAGTCTAGAAACAAAAGTGGTTTTCAAGAATTTGCAATCTATTGAAACTTTTTAACCCAATGAACTGATTTTAGCAAAAGTCAAACAATCACCGTCGGCAGTAGAATAGCATATCAGCTTCTACTCAGTCGAGCTAACTATCTTTGCATTATAAAAAGAATACTCACAATACGCATTTAGTGAAAATTCTTGTTGTCTTGTCTCCTGCGTTTGTTTAAATCTTAAGGTTTTTGTAAATCGCAATGAATTTTGGTTTCGTCCCGTCGTCTGTTTACAACATTAGCAACGTCACGAAGACGCTTGAAATCGCATGTCTTCCGTTCACCTAATCACCGACGGGTTCATAAAAACGAACATATAGCGCTTTGACGGTAACCGAAAAGACGTGAACGGAAAGTTCCGTCCTTAATATTTTTTTTATTGATAACAGATTAATTTGGCAAAACTATTACTAAATAGCTCCAGATAAATTTTGAAGCGTCGCTTCAAAAAACAAAGATGGCGTCGAAAAAAGAAACGAGTGTGCATATTTTTCGGGCGGTTAATATTTTGCACTGTCAAAAATACACTATCACCCGTTGCTAGGGGGGTTGCTACGAACGAGTCTATTTTTTCCTATTGTTCTAATGTTACCTGCCGTGTGATAGTGTAAAATACAAAATATCTCTCGACCAATCAGAATGCAGGATTCTCACTTGAGGTATAATAATATTGAATAACACATTGACATGCCCAATGCCAGCAAGTTTCTGACTCCATGTCCAATGACGCAAATAAAAGGTACTCGGAACTCAAGAGGTTGAAGTAGACACTTTATGATACCAATGAGCAAATCGTGTAATTTATACCAACAAAATTATTAATAAGAAACACCAAAAACTGAGATCTCCAGACAAATGAAACAATAAAAAGTCTATTATTATAGGAAGGCCATAGAAACGAAAGTGTTGTGTAAACAACAAATGTCATCATACATGTCTTTTTTATCCAGTATTTTCCATATTCACATTAATGTTTTTGCTTAAACATGTGTTTGTTTGTTAGCTCATGTTAACCGGCCCATCGAAACATTTCGGGGAAACTATGATTACAAGGATCTGATATCATCATGCACAGAAGAAGAGGTTCTTAAATATATCTTACAAATATTTCAAGTCGATCACAGTACTTTCTATTCGCCTAAAACATGTTTAGTTTCCCTCGAACACAGCACTGTGATGAGTGTAAGGATCTTCATAGCCTTCCTATAGCTTATTCATTATATATCGGACAGTCAATACTGTTTAAGGTCATTCATTATGACTTCTAGAAGCACTACATGTACTGACCTTATTATGTTTTCCCCTTCTCCATTGTATAGTAGACGCGCAAAGTGTCTTCTGTAAACATGCGTGAACACTTCACTTTTGTATGTCCTGAATGTGTAAACGTAATTAAACTATATATCCTTATCATTGTTTACCTCTCCCTGCTGGTAGGTCGTTAGAACTGTACCAGAGTCGCTATTGTATGATAGTAAAAGGCGACTAAATTTAGGATCGCACTTTCTTTTCTTGCTATTAAATGAGTTATTTTCTATCCTTTTTTTTTCATTTCTATCATTCGACTAAATGAAGTTTCCTTTTGTTGTCAATCCAAGACAAACGTTTATTTGTTTTGTTAAATTAATGACCCATTAGAACAACCAGGGCTATTTAAGAACGATCTCCTATGTACGTAATGTGTTGCGCATGTGAAGTGCGTAGTTTGGGAGGCTGTGGCATATTCATGTCGTGTCTTCTTGCTATAGAGGAACTCTTGCCTTTCTATATGCTGTCGACGACACCAAATAAGTACACACCACCCGGTCACATTATACTGACAACAGACAAACATATCGCTCTATTACCTTTTATGCTGATCGCTAAGCAGGAGCAGAAACTACCACCTTTATAAACTATTGAGTGCATCGGTCAAAGAATATTACTAATTACTCATTAGACCTTCAACTCCTACGTCTCAAATAGAACCCAGAACCTTCCTTACAGGGTCGAGCGCTCAACCGAAGGCGACAAGTGAATAAGTGTCAAGGTAAAAAAATCAGTAATAGACCTTCTATTCATACGTCTGAAATATCCGAGACCAAATAAGAACTACAGCGAGACACCAACACCTTCTTTGGTGTATATTGTATATATCTAGTTATCGTTATCATTAGAATGAACACACTATCATACCTTCGATAAAAACATGTAGGACAGAATACGAGGCTGAGTGTGAAAGAGACTACAGTATATTTTGAATTAGTTGTTGCACTTTATTTCGTTTCTAAGAATGACTTCAATAAAAAGATTAGAAACTTTTACAAACTTCATTTTAATCCCAGATGAGATTGCACCAAGAAAGCAATCTTTCCTTTTTCCCAGAAAAAAAAGATGAAAAAAACTTTTGTTGAAACCGTCCAGATTGGTTCATTTAATTCGCAATCCATTATATAAGAGTTTAATTACCACGACAATTATGTGAATGGATACAAGAACGATTCCGTTATGAACAAATAATCATTATATAAAATTAAAAGTACATAATGTCATTTAACTGATATTACATAGTGCTGCAGCCATAGATTGCTTTATATTTCGCTATTTAACTGAGATGGTTGTATTCGGGTTGTATTGTATATTGAACAACCATTTAACGTAATTGTACATAAAAGAACAAAATGGCGTAAAATGTAACACTATCTAAAGAGCTGAGACGTTCAGCTATACAAACGCAATATTAATCTATCTCCTACGTATAAGACACTAGCTAAGTGTCAAAGATACATGTTTGTAAAAAAATAATGATAGTTCACGACATAATCTAGTAACTGCAGCCGTGAAGATGTTCGTGATTGGTTTTCGCATTGTCAACATAATGAAATTGCTTTCGTTACCATTCATTCTTCACAGATTGGAGTGGTTCGGTGTTATTGGGATCCACTCTAAGCAGACTGGAGTGGTTTTAGAGTAATTTAGAATCTCCGCAAATACACTCTGGTAGAATAAAGAGGTTATCGCTGCAATCCAGTCCAAGCACAAATAAATAGTTTAATTTATAGTAACGACCACCTGAAACTCGTAAGTCCTAAGACATTGGTCCAGGAGTATTTCTCGCCACCTTCCGCTTTGGTCTTAGCCATCCTTGCTTGTCTTGGCACACCTGCCATGGTACCTGATGTACCTGTTACCTACCGGTCGATACCTGTAATCATAGCTATATAGTGAATGAGTTTACCTGCTACATACTATGTATCTCATTAGTTCAAGGTGTGTTTGTATAGGCTGCCAGGGTCTCCAAGTGTATTAAATGTTTAACACGTAACGTCTATCAACGCGATGTCTCCGTGGATTATCCTAGTGAACGTCTGGATTATCATACAAATCCAAGGTATGTTTTTCGTATCAAATCACAGGATCATTTATCTGCTTTAAATACCTTATTGTACTTTTTTATACAATTCTTCAGTTTTAATTCAATCATTACTTTCAAAAATCTTAAACAATAATCACATTATGATGTTTATAATCTTGTATAAATGTATGTTGAGGAAATGTAGATGTAGAACTCCAACGCAGATTCAGTGAATGGTACGATACGTTTATTGGAGTCTTAGGAATCGACTCTGTACAGAGATTATTGGCGAGTTAATATAGCAGTACATCGGGATAACATATGTCAATATTTGGGTATGAAAGCCAATACCTGGAACAGTTGACCCAACGTAGATGCTGTATTACGTAGGGAAACATGTGTACTCATTAGAACTTATCATGTAACATAATTAATAACATGGCTATGTAATTAGTAGCAATACAATGACCCTAACAGAGGTTAGTTTCCAATAGACTTTACATGTACGTACATATACTATTGTAAATAAGAAACACATGTGCTTGACCTACACAATGTAATATACTTGAAAGATATATGTAAATAATTATATATTAGTCCAACTTTCAAACTCTAAAATTCTTATCATTTATATATATTATACCACATTCGTCGCCATGTTATACATTATATCAAATTAGATATAATTTGATATAATAAATTATAAAATTTCTAAAAATCTTATCATTGATCATTATTATATTATCATTATGACCATTATATTCTAAATTACAGAATCTAGAACTGTAGAACGAACTGCATGTGCATACATATAAATAATACAATGAAAATTTACAGTAAAGTTAAAATGAAAGTAAGACACTTTCAAATAATTTTCAATATTTTGATTGAAAATAAGATATAAATAAAGAAAATGAAATTATTGATATGAATGTTGCTTGAAAGGAATATATATAAAGCATAATAAGTATAGTATGTAAAACATAGAGTTCCGAATTGATTATTAAAAACACAGTATTCAAAATATAACTTTAAAATGTCCAACGTAGATATAGAAATGTTTATAAATATGCCGTCGCGTGATGAAAAGTTAATGAGTGCTGAAAACGATGTACAACCATCTTGAATCCAACAGTGATTTCTTGCACAATAAGGCTAAGAATTATTTAAGATGAGAGTTCCGTGTAAAAATTGTAGAATATAAGTTAAACTAAGTGTAATGAGTCCTCTCCGGAGATAAAAATATAAAACACGTTTTCCCTGGCATTAGACTGCATCAGGTATTTCCAAATCCGTTGAGCACTTTGAAGATATATGTTGACGTGGAAGGTGTTGTGTTGACTTCATCGGAAAAGAAGATTTACACAATATTCCCGGCATTAGACTGCTTCGGGTATTTCCAAATCCATTGATGATAATTGTGTTGACGTGGAAAGGTGTAGTGTTGACTTCTTTGGATAAGGAGATTTTAGACAAACATTCCGGCATTAGACTGCATCAGCTCCTCCCTATCCGTTGAATATGTAGTTTTTTTTTTTTTTTTTTTTTTTTTTTTTTTTTGTGTGAATGTTTATGTCTTTAAGCACAGAGATATAATTGAAAATTTGCGTGAAATAAAACGTCACTATCTCTGACTCTGACATAGCCTGGCATAGTCCTTATAACAATTTTCACCTGGTGTTTAATTACTTCAGGGGACTATCCAGAAAATATACGTATGTTGAAATAATAGATGTTAAGTTTCTTTTGTGGAGATACATATATTAACAGGAACTTCAATGATAGAATGAAGACGGCATACACAAAACAAGTCAAATATAACGAAGACACAATAAAGTCAGAATTTTGATGGACTACCGATCCACTTCTATAACTGGAGGCGGAATTATAGTTGACAGGCGTGGATACATTAACACTTCCGTCGCATGGGGTCGAGATCATATTTCGATTGGATTATGGCTGATTCTCAATTCTTTTGCGTATCAAAGGCGACAAGTTTTAAAGATTAGACTTTTAACTCTTTTCCTTATAAATAATTGTACCAATCACAAATATATTTCTAAGAATATCATGGCGTCACCAGAAATGTAGAAAAACTATATAGAAAAATGAAAGATAATAAAATAATCGCTTAATAACATTGTACGTATCAATCAATAGTTGTAATATTATCTGTAGATTTGCCTAGGGGATAGTTGGAGATATTTTATTTAATATATCTATAACTATCAAGCTGTTGTTATTTAGAGCTTGTTGGAAAAAAAACCCCAAAGGGATATATATTATAATGTAGTAAGCAGCCAACAAATGCATAAAAAAACTATCATGAGCTTGTGGTGTTAAATGTATTAACTGCTATTAATTTTTGTACAATGTAAAACTTAAGTTGTAAATCGTGCTTCAAAGCGATAATATAACCGTAAGTAAAGTATTGATGTATGGTCGTCTCATTATCTACGAGTAAAACTTTTGATACTTAACTATTTGATAAGAAGAATAAATCTAAAAACATATAAACGTGATACTAAGTGAAAAAACTGATGGCATATATGCATGTTAGCAATTTATCAGTTCTTATTATATATCTATTTTGAGATAGAACAGACATTGAATCTGTGAAAACTAGATGAAAAATACAACACAACTTCTAGCATACATGCGTAATTTATGTACAATGTAGTATGTTTCTTTTTTTTTAACATTGTGGGTTTTTCTTTTTTTATTTGCATTTATAGTTTTTTTTCCGGTAACTAAGTGAATTGTGTGAAATAAAATGTCTATGTGTGGTGTATGAGTAAGACATTAATAATGCTTGATCATTTGATGAAGATATAAAATGAATATGTGTAATTTAATGTAACTAGATTGATACAAATAGCTTAAACTTGTAGAAAATTTGATTGGAATACTTGAGAGAAAAAAAACTACAAAATAATATATAAGCTAATTTGCACTAATTCCGACCTCGAGGACATGTTCACGATATGCTGTTGCCATAGAGTGAATGACAATCAATGAGAGAGTCTGATCGACGTACGTACTTCCGTCTTAAACTCAGACATGATGCTTCGTCTCTAATTAGATTGAGACTTAAAGGAAACTAGATGATAAGTGAAAGAAAGTTCCGTAAGTTTGTAAATTGTATGTGGAAAATATGTTATGTAGGAGAAAATTAACAAGTGTTAACCTTGCATTCAAATACATCAGGTAGTAATTTCCTCCAATAATGAAATAAATAATATAATCATAATGTGTGTTATGTTGTATGTTTTATGTATATAAAAGTATAATGTGCGGAATCTGTTATATGAGGATTAGAGCAACTAAAAATAAACGTGTGTGTTTAATCACATCACTACTCTGCCTCTAACATAAAAATGACGAGTTTCCAAGTACATATTTTAACCTCCGTGCATTATCACGTGAGAGAAACTTGTCAAAAGTATATAAGATGTAAAAATGTTTTTTTTTGTGGAATAGTAAATATTATATGTAAATAAACACTAAGGAACTTCTGAGATTTATGATACAAACAATCAACTAATTTCATGAACATGTCACAGGAGAGGAATCATAAAATAATTGAACATTTTTTAACCAGTGATTTGAAATATTGTAGATTATTGTAGTTAAAAATAATTAGCAAGGTTATTGAATAAAAATATTACCTCAAATATTTCCATAACGAAATTGTTTTAACTTATAAATTGTTTATTTTTATGTATATATGTGTGCGTTATGTGTATTGATGTGGTCGACTCCTTGTGGTGCATGTCTGTGTTTTTATGTGTTTACTTCAAAGTGAAACTACATACTGGTAGTCTATTTTAGTTCATAAGATGTATATGTGTATAAAGTCAAACGATAATTCTTACTAAGAATAAGACCGGTACTCAGTGATGATAAAGCCATGATAAAACAGTAATATTATTTGTGCGAGAAAAATAAAATAAGTGGTACAAATATTTACTTGTAAAAGAGCTAATAGGCCAAATCTACGTACCTGTGAAACCAATGATCGATAGTGGTAGTCGACGCAAAGTGTCCAAACCCAGGTTCTTTTCAGCACGGCGCCAATATGATGTTTATAATCTTGTATAAATGTATGTTGAGGAAATGTAGATGTAGAACTCCAACGCAAATTCAGTGAATGGTACGATACGTTTATTGGAGTCTTAGGAATCGTCTCTGTACAGAGATTATTGGCGAGTTAATATAGCAGTACATCGGGATAACATATGTCAATATTTGGGTATGAAAGCCAATACCTGGAACAGTTGACCCAACGTAGATGCTGTATTACAACGTAGGGAAACATGTTTACTCATTAGAACTTATCATGTAACATAATTAATAACATGGCTATGTAATTAGTAGCAATACAATGACCCTAACAGAGGTTGGTTTCCAATAGACTTTACATGTACGTACATATACTATTGTAAATAAGAAACACATGTGCTTGACCTACACAATGTAATATAATATATAAAAGATATATGTAAATAATTATATATTAGTCCAACTTTCAAACTCTAAAATTCTTATCATTTATATATATTATACCACAACATGAATGCGTATTGAAATTTAAAAGCATGATGAATCAGTAAATACTATAAAGGCCTATCATTCTCATCAAACGGCGAAATATCTCACAACAACATCAAAGCTTCCATGTAAACTAATGGACAGGAAAACAAGAAAACGTGCATGCTCATATAAAAGTTGATAATATGACAGTGTCTGTACCTATTTTCGACGGTAGTCGAGAATGGCGCGACTGAAATGTTCCTTTTTTTCCGCCGCTGTCAAAGTAAGTCACCTTTTATCAAAGTCAAGCACATTCAACGAAGTGGAACTTGGTCAAGCCAATCTTTGCATCAGAAAACATTGACAAAGGTCGAGAAAAAATCTCAACCGGTTCTGGTATTATTGGGTTAAAACCTCAGAATTGTGAAAAAATGCGTTAGCAAAGTTAATCTCATCAAATTAAATTTGAATTTCGTCATATTGCTCTTTGCACATGTCAGAATATATGGACAAAGATTAAGGAAACATTTTTTAAAAGCGGTTCTGATATTTTCAAGATGCACGTTGTGTTGATCTGAACACTATTGACAAATATTGAGGAGAAAAAACTAATAATTTTCAAAATGGTGGATTGTGAACATTTGTGTGAATGCCAGTTATCTAAATCCGAACTTACTGAGACTTGGCTAAGTTCCTACTATAATCATGACATATACAGAGTCAATCCTATGGAGAAATATTTGTCTTAAGGTTTGTGATATGGTTTTAACGTTATGCAAAGCGAGAAAGGCGAGATAAATAATTACGTGAAAAACAATATAAATGTATGTTTGGCAACATGTTGATGTTATGAAATCAATATAATACCTAAATCTTTGTTGAAAATCAAATCGATTAGACACACCGGCAAAATGTAAATAGAATATATAATGCTCATAAAAATATTTAAACGAATAGAACTAGGTAAATAAAGCAAAATAAGCATATCCTACGTCATCGCGGACAGTTGTCATATCATTTCATGGGGCTCGATTAGGCTAATAACAGTTTAGCCACTGTTCTTAAATGGGAAAATGTCAAACAAACTTTAGGTGGATTTTTCTAATAAAATTTCGACGTATTCCATTCCAAAACTCTATGTAAAGCACTGTGTACGGTTTGGCCGCTTTTTGGCCTCCAAATCCATCAAATTTTCAAACCTGTTATTTAGTGATTGAATTGTTGAATAACAAATATCTTTGGTATAATAGGTATGATAATTATACATTATTGAAGTTGTAATTGCTATGGTAATCATCCTAAATATGCAAACAAATATGACAAAATTTTCAAATTCGCGCGATTATGGCGATTTAAAGCTACAAAATTAGAAAACTTTTATTACAATTAAATCAAATTATGTGAAATATCGAGTACATCTTTTGTATAATAGGTATGATAATTATACATTATTGAAGTTGTAATTGCCATGGTAACCATCCATAACTATATGCAAAAATAAATATGATAAAAAATGACAAAATTTTCGAATTCAGTTAATTTATGCATATTTCGGATAATTAAAATGGCAACTTAAAGCTGCAAATTTAGGTAACTTTTACTACAATTAAATCAGGGTTGTTCTATATCGAATACATCAATTTTATTTCTTAATTATTAGCTTTAAATTCGACGGTTTTGAGGCCAAAAAGGCCCAAACCACATATTGTCCTCTTAAAAGATATAACCAGAGATTCGTCTTTTGTGTGTGTGTGTGTGTGTGTGTGTGTGTGTGTGTGTGTGTGAGGGTGTGTTTGTGTGTTTTCGCCATTATTCGATGTCAATCATTAAGGACAAAATAAAAAGAAACAAACTCTGTTTTTATTCACAGAGAGAGACATTAAGAAATAGATCATTAAATATATTCTACATGTACAGATATGAAACCTAAAGTGACAAGCAATTAGTACCGATTCACTAACACCGTATTAAAACTCAATTAATTCAAATAATTAATTCCAAAATATTTTTATTAAATCAAAAGATTTAATTCTGGATTGGGCAGCAGGCATAGCCTATATATACCCTCTCCACACGATTGCATGCATGTATTACAAAATGTATATATACAATTCAGAAACATATTACATCTTTTACATTTTTTGTAAAGCATATTTGCAATGGACCAGATTTATAAAATAATATTAAATCATTTTTTGGATTAACACAAATCATACGTACGTAATACTGAAAATACTAATAAATAGTTATTTACATCTATAATGAGAAGATATTACCTGTAACGATGAATAACATGTATATCTTCCTGTTATATTAAACTTCAATTAATAGCGGTATTAATTGATTAGTATTTGCTTAATCAAAAGATTCTGATTTTAGCTTAACTTGATTTTGATTATGATTATAGCTTATAACTTAAAACTCAAAACTTAATCTTAATCTTTCATTCTAACTGGGCAGCACTAAAATGTCCATAGTATTTTACCACTAAGTGCCTACCCAGTCACAGATATACGGAGTATGAGCACCATTGAGGGAGTAAACAATTATATATATATATATGCATGTGTATTCATTTTACATTCAATTCATAAAGAAAAGGGATTAATCAGTTTTTCACATTCACGTTTTCATCTGTCTTAGAACCAATGCAAGTCTCATCAAAATTTAAATAATTATATATATTCACACTTAAAAAAGTACATTAAGCCTATAGATGCTCCTGATGTCGTTCCTATAAAGTTACTGTGAACTACTGTATTCCCTATAAAGTAACTATGAACTACTTTATTTCTTATAAAATTACGGTGAACTACTTTATTTCCTATAAAGTTACTGTGGACTACCTTATTTCCTAAGAAGTTATTGTGAACTACTTTATTTCCTGTGAAGTTATTGTGAACTACTTTATTTCCTATAAAGTTATTGTGAACTACTTTATTTCCTATAAAGTAACTATGAACTACTTTATTTCCTATGAAGTTATTGTGAACTACTTTATTTCCTATGAAGTTATTGTGAACTACTGTATTTCCTATAAAGTTATTGTGAACTACTTTATTTCCTATAAAGTTAGTGTGAACTACTTTATTTCCTATAAAATTATTGTGAACTACTTTATTTCCTATAAAGTTATTGTGAACTACTTTATTTCCTATAAAGTTAGTGTGAACTACTTTATTTCCTATAAAGTTACTATGAACTACTTTATTTCCTATAAAGTTACTGTGAACTACTGTATTTCCTATAAAGTTAGTGTGAACTACTTTATTTCCTATAAAGTTAGTGTGAACTACTTTATTTCCTATAAAGTTACTATGAACTACTTTATTTCCTATAAAGTTACTATGAACTACTTTATTTCCTATAAAGTAAGTGTGAACTACTTTATTTCCTATAAAAATAGTGTGAACTACTTTATTTCCTATAAAGTAAGTGTGAACTACTTTATTTCCTATAAAGTCACTATGAACTACTTTATTTCCTATGAAGTTATTGTGAACTACTTTATTTCCTATAAAGTTATTGTGAACTACTTTATTTCCTATAAAGCTAGGGTGAACTACTTTATTTCCTATGAAGTTATTGTGAACTACTTCATTTCCTATAGATTTACTGTGAACTACTGTATTTCCTAAAAAGTCACTATGAACTACTTTATTTCCTATAAAGTTAGTGTGAACTACTTTATTTCCTAAAAAGTTATTGTGAACTACTTTATTTCCTATAAAGTTAGTGTGAACTACTTTATTTCCTATAAAGTAATTGTGAACTACTTTACTTCCTATAAAGTATGAACTACTTTATTTCCTATAAAGTTATTGTGAACTACTTTATTTTCTATCAAATTAGTGTGAACTACTTTATTTTCTATAAAGTTACTATGAACTACTTTATTTCCTATGAAGTTATTGTAAACTACTTTATTTCCTATAAAGTTACTATGAACTACTTTATTTCCTATAAAGTTATTGTGAACTACTTTATTTCCTATAAAGTTAGTGTGAACTACTTTATTTCCTATAAAGTTAGTGTGAACTACTTTATTTCCTATAAAGGTAGTGTGAACTACTTTATTTCCTATAAAGTTAATATGAACTACTTTATTTCCTATAAAGTTAGTGTGAACTGCTTTATTTCCTATAAAGTTAGTGTGAACTACTTTATTTCCTATAAAGTTACTATGAACTACTTTATTTCCTATAAAGTTAGTGTGAACTACTTTATTTCCTATAAAATTACTATGAACTACTTTATTTCCTATAAGTTACTATGAACTACTTTATTTCCTATAAAGTTAGTGTGAACTACTTTATTTCCTATGAAGTTATTGTGAACTACTTTGTTTCCTATAAAGTTACTGTGAACTACTTTATTTCCTATCAAGTTACTATGAACTACTTTATTTCCGATAAAGTTATTGTGAACTACTTTATTTCCTATAAAGTTAGTGTGAACTACTGTATTTCCTATAAAGTTACTATGAACTACTTTATTTCCTATAAAGTTACTATGAACTACTTTATTTCCTATAAAGTTACTGTGAACTACTTTATTTCATATAAAGTTAGTGTGAACTACTTTATTTCTTATAAAGTTATTGTGAACAACTTTGTTTCCTATAAAGTTACTGTGAACTACTTTATTTCCTATAAAGTTATTGTGAACTACTTTATTTCCTATAAAGTTAGTGTGAACTACTTTATTTCCTATGAAGTTATTGTGAACTACTTTGTTTCCTATAAAGTTACTGTGAACAACTTTAATTCCTATAAAGTTAGTGTGAACTACTTTATTTCCTATAAAGTTACTATGAACTACTTTATTTCCGATAAAGTTATTGTGAACTACTTTATTTCCTATAAAGTTAGTGTGAACTACTGTATTTCCTATAAAGTTACTATGAACTACTTTATTTCCTATAAAGTTAGTGTGAACTACTTTATTTCCTATAAAGTTACTGTGAACTACTTTATTTCCTATAAAGTTACTATGAACTACTTTATTTCCTATAAAGTTAGTGTGAACTACTTTATTTCATATAAAGTAACTTTGAACTACTTTATTTCCTATAAAGTTACTATGAACTACTTTATTTCCTATAAAGTTATTGTGAACTACTGTATTTCCTATAAAGTTACTATGAACTACTTTATTTCCTATGAAGTTATTGTGAACTACTTTATTTCCTATGAAGTTATTGTGAACTACTTTATTTCCTATAAAGTTAGTGTGAACTACTTTATTTCCTATAAAGTTACTATGAACTACTTTATTTCCTATGAAGTTATTGTGAACTACTTTATTTCCTACAAAATTACTATGAACTAATTTATTTCCTATGAAGTTATTGTGAACTACTTTATTTCCTACAAAATTACTATGAACTAATTTATTTCCTATAAAGTTAGTGTGAACTACTTTATTTCCTATAAAGTTAGCGTGAACTACTTTATTTCCTATAAAGTAAGTGTGAACTACTTTATTTCCTATAAAGTTACTATGAACTACTTTATTTCCTATGAAGTTATTGTGAACTACTTTATTTTCTATAAAGTTATTGTGAACTATTTTATTTCCTATAAAGTTACTATGAACTACTTTATTTCCTATGAAGTTATTGTGAACTACTTTATTTCCTATAAAGTTATTGTGAACTACTTTATTTCCTATAAAGTTATTGTAAACTACTTTATTTCCTATAAAGCTAGGGTGAACTACTTTATTTCCTATGAAGTTATTGTGAACTACTTTATTTCCTATAGATTTACTGTGAACTACTGTATTTCCTAAAAAGTCACTATTTACTACTTTATTTCCTATAAAGTTAGTGTGAACTACTTTATTTCCTATAAAGTTATTGTGAACTACTTTATTTCCTATAAAGTTAGTATGAACTACTTTATTTCCTATAAAGTTATTGTGAACTACTTTATTTTCTATAAAATTAGTGTGAACTACTTTATTTTCTATAAAGTTACTATGAACTACTTTATTTCCTATGAAGTTATTGTAAACTACTTTATTTCCTATAAAGTTAGTGTGAACTACTTTATTTCCGATAAAGTTATTGTGAACTACTTTATTTCCTATAAAGTTAGTGTGAACTACGGTATTTCCTATAAAGTTACTATGAGCTACTTTATATCCTATTAAGTTAGTGTGAACTATTTTATTTCCTATAAAGTTAGTGTGAACTACTTTATTTCCTATAAAATTAGTGTGAACTACTTTATTTCCTATAAAGTCACTATGAACTACTTTATTTCCTATAAAGTTATTGTGAACTACTGTATTTCCTTTAAAGTTACTATGAACTACTTTATTTCCTATGAAGTTATTGTGAACTACTTTATTTCCTACAAAGTTACTATGAACTAATTTATTTCCTATGAAGTTATTGTGAACTACTTTATTTCCTATAAAGTTAGTGTGAACTACTTTATTTCCTATAAAGTAAGTATGAACTACTTTATTTCCTATAAAGTTACTATGAACTACTTTATTTCCTATGAAGTTATTGTGAACTACTTTATTTCCTATAAAGTTAGTGTGAACTACTTTATTTCCTATAAAGTTAGTGTGAACTACTTTATTTCCTATAAAGCAAGTGTGAACTACTTTATTTCCTATAAAGTTACTATGAACTACTTTATTTCCTATGAAGTTATTGTGAACAACTTTATTTTCTATAAAGTTATTGTGAACTATTTTATTTCCTATAAAGTTACTATGAACTACTTTATTTCCTATGAAGTTATTGTGAACTACTTTATTTCCTATAAAGTTAGTGTGAACTACTTTATTTCCTATAGATTTACTGTGAACTACTGTATTTCCTAAAAAGTCACTATGAACTACTTTATTTCCTATAAAGTTAGTGTGAACTACTTTATTTCCTATAAAGTTATTGTGAACTACTTTACTTCGTAAAAGTATGAACTACTTTATTTCCTATAAAGTTATTTTGAACTACTTTATTTTCTATAAAATTAGTGTGAACTACTTTATTTTCTATAAAGTTACTATGAACTACTTTATTTCCTATGAAGTTATTGTAAACTACTTTATTTCCTATAAAGTTACTATGAACTACTTTATTTCCTATAAAGTTAATGTGAACTACTTTATTCCCTATAAAGTTACTGTGAACTACTTTATTTCCTATAAAGTTAGTGTGAACTACTTTATTTCCTATAAAGTTAGTGTGAACTACTTTATTTCCAATAAAGATACTGTGAACTACTTTATTTCCTATAAAGTTACTGTGAACTACTTTATTTCCTATAAAGTTACGGTGAACTACTTTATTTTCATATAATCTTTATATGGAACACATTTTCAACAAGTACTGTTTTGTCTTTATTACAGGGCAATTGGTATGTACATCGACAACACAATTTACTTCAGAACCAGAATCAGAGACCACATCGAAACCTGAAGCAGAGGTGACATCTGAACCAGAAGCAGAAGTTACATCCGAACCAGAAGCAGCGATGACATCCGAAGCAGAAGCAGAGGTAACATCAGAACCAAAAACAGAGGTAACATCCGAACCAGAAACAGAGGTTACATCCGAACCGGAAGCAGTGGTGACAACCGAACCGGAAGCAGAGGTAACATCAACAGAGGTGACATCTGAACCAGAAGCAGAGGTGACATCCGAACCAGAAGCAGTTGTGACATCTGAACCAGAAGCAGAGGTAACATCCGAACCAGAAACAGAGATAACATCCGAACCGGAAGCAGAGGTGACATCCGAACCAGAAGCAGAGATGACATCCGAACCAGAAGCAGAGGTAACATCTGAACCAGAAGCAGAGGTAACATCCGAACAAGAAACAGAGGTAACACCCGAACCGGAAGCAAAGGTGACATCCGAACCAGAAGCAGAAGTAACATCCGAACCAGAAGCAGAAGTAACATCCGAACCTGAAGCAGAGATAACATCCGAACCAGAAGCAACGGTAACATCCGAACCAGAAATAGAGGTAACAGCAGAACCGGAAGCAGAGGTGACATCCGAACCGGAAGCAGGAGTAACATCCGAACCGGAAGTAGAGGTGATATCTGAACCAGAAGCAGAGGTAACATCCGAACAAGAAACAGAGGTAACATCCGAACCGGAAGCAGAGGTGACATCCGAACCAGAAGCAGAGGTGACATCCGAACCAGAAGCAGAGGTAACATCCGAACCGGAAGCAGGGTTAAAATCTGAACCAGAAGCAGAGGTAACATCGGAACCAGAAGCAGAGGTAACATCCGATGTAGAAGCAGAAGATACATCCGAACCTGAAGCAGAGGTAACATCCGAACCAGAAGCAGAAGTAACCTTCGAACCAGAAGCAACGGTAACACCAGAATCAGAAGCAGGGGCAACAGCAGAACTAGAAATAGAGACAGAAGCAGAAGCAACATCCGAACCGGAATCAGAGATGACATCCGGGCCGGAAGCAGAGGTAACACACGAACCGGAAGCAGAGGTAACAGCTGAACCAGAATCAGAAGCAGAGGCCACAGCAGAACCAGAAGCAGAAGCAACACCAGAAGCAGAAGCAAAAGTAACAGTTGAACCAGAATCAGAAGCAGAGGCAACAGCAGAATCAGAAGCAGAGGTAACACCAGAATCAGAAACAGAGGCAGAAGCAGAAGCAACATCGGAACCTGAAGCAGAGGTAACATCCGAACCAGGAGCAGAAGCAGAAGCAACAGCAAAACCAGAAGTAGAGGCAGGAGCAACATTAGGGCCAGAAGCAGAGGCAGAGGCAACACCTGAACCAGAAGAAGAAGCAGAAGCAACAGCTGAATCAGAAGCAGAAGCAACATCAGAACCAGAATCAGAAGCAACAGCTGAACCAGAAGCAGAATTAACAGCTGAACCAAAGGCAGAAGCAGAAGCAACAGCTGAACCAGAAGCAGAAGCAACACCAGAAGCAGATGTAACAGTTGAACCAGAATCAGAAGCAGAGGCAACAGCAGAACCAGAAGAAGAGGCAGAAGCAGAAGCAACATCGGAACCAGAAGCAGAAGCAACACCAGAAGCAGAAGCAGAAGTAACAGTTGAACCAGAATCAGAAGCAGAGGCAACATCAGAACCAGAAGTAGAGGCAGAAGCAACATTAGAGCCAGAAGCAGAGGCAAAGGCAACATCGGAATCTGAAGCAGAGACGGAGACAACAGCTGAACCAGAAGCAGAAGCAGAGGCAACGGCTGAACCAGAAGTAGAAGAAGAAGCAACATCTGAATCAGAAGCAGAAGCAACATCAGAACCAGAATCAGAAGCAACAGCTAAACCAGAAGCAGAAGCAACCACTGAACCAGAGGCAGAAGCAGAGGCAACCACTGAACCAGAAGCAGAAGCAATACCAGAAGCAGAAGCAGAAGTAACAGTTAAACCAGAATCAGAAGCAGAGGCAACAGCAGAACCAGAAGTAGAGGCCGAAGCAGAAGCAACATCGGAACCTGAAGCACAGGTAACACCAAAATCAGAAGCAGAGACAACAGCAGAACCAGAAGTAGAGGCAGAAGCAGAAGCAACATCGGAACCTGAAGCAGAGGTAACATCCGAACCAGGAGCAGAAGCAGAAGTAACAGCTGAATCAGAAGCAGAAGCAACATCAGAACCAGAATCAGAAGCAACAGCTGAACCAGAAGCAGAAGCAACACCAGAATCAGAAGCAGAGGCAACAGCAGAACCAGTAGTAGAGGCCAAAGCAGAAGCAACATTGGAACCAGAAGCAGAAGCAACACCAGAATCAGAAGCAGAGGCAACAGCAGAACCAGTAGTAGAGGCCGAAGCAGAAGCAACATCGGAACCTGAAGCAGAGGTAACACCAGAACCAGGAGCAAAAGCAGAAGCAACAGCAGAACAAGTAGAGGCAGGAACAACATTAGAGCCAGAAGCAGAAGCAGAGGCAACATTGGAATCTGAAGCAGAGGCGGAGGCAACAGCTGAACCAGAAGCAGAAGCAGAATCAACAGCTGAATCAGAAGCAGAATCAACATCAGAACCAGAATCAGAAGAAACAGCTGAACCAGAAGCAGAAGCAACAGCTGAACCAGAGGCAGAAGCAGAGGCAACCACTGAACCAGAAGCAAAAGCAACAGCTGAACCAGAAGCAGAAGCAGAAGCAACAGCTGAAGCAGAAGCAGAAGAAACAGCTGAAGCAGAAGCAACATCTGAACAAGAAGCAGAAGCAGAAGTAACAGTTGAACCAGAAGGAGAAGCAACAGTTGAACCAGAAGCAGAAGCAACAGCTGAACCAGAAGCAGAAGCAGGAGCAACAGCTGAACCAGAAGTAGAAGCACCAGCTGAACCAGAAGCAGAAGCAGAAGCAACAGCTGAACGAGAAGCAGAAGCAGAAGTAACAGCTGAAACAGAAGCAGAAGAAGAAGCAACAGCTGAACCAGAAGTAGAAACAGAAGCAACAGCTGAACCAGAAGTAGAAACAGAGGCAACATCAGAACCTGAAGCAGAAGCAACAGCTGAACCAGAAGCAGAAGCAGGGGCAACAGCAGAAGCAGAATCTGAAGCAACATCTGAAGCTGAATCTGCGACAGAACCAGAAACAAGACCTTCCCCGCTCGAGATAATTATGCCTCCAGTTTCCTTGATGGTCTTTGTGATAATTGGTAAGTGTAAGCATAATGACTACACCGACCGAAGTGATTTTTTAAAACTGTATTGGTTATTAACAAAACAGTTTCAATATACAAATGTACAATTTAATTTGGAATATCTATCTATAACGATTTTGTGTTTCAGGTCTTCTGTCGCTATTGATTTCCAGTCGTTGTAAAACTTCCATGGTGGGTATCGGAAGAAGACGGCGAGAGAAAGATGAAGAAGTGACAGACATCAGCTATGACAACATCAGTATAACATCAGTGTCTACGGAAAACGACACGTGTCATGACGAATTTCTTACCAAATTTGATCTAGAGGTACTGGCAAGCCTTCACTCTTCATACAACAGACCATCAGAACTACTCAAAATTTCATTTCCCGCTTTACTATCTTTGGGATTGTGTCCTTTTACATTGTATTTATACGAACCGTTTACAACGTTTCTGTGGCCTCCTGATAAATACGAAACACCGCCTGACATCAATGATGCCATTGCCTGCTTTCTGGCTCCGGCTGGTCTAGTGTATGCCACATCGTTCGGGTTTGCCTTTCAGCAGGCATTGAACAAACAGAGGGATATCTTAGAAAAGTTGACGACAGAGATCAGTATGATAGATCAGATTGCTACGTTTTCCAGTAAACTTAAACTCATCAATAGTAATATACGGAGAGAAATATACTACGCTATCAAATGTGAAGCTGTGTTTATGGTTCTTCAGATACTCAACCGGGAACAGACGTCCTACCGATACAAACCAACCGTAGACGTTAAAGGTACGTGTCAGTCTTCTTCTCGTGGTATAACAAACCAACTGTAGACGTTTAAGGTACGTGTCAGTCTTCTTCTCGTGGTATAAAAACCAACACTAGACGTTAAAGGTACGTGTCAGTCTTCTTCTCGTGGTATAAAAACCAACAGTAGACGTTAAAGGTACGTGTTAGTCTTTTTCTCGTGGTATAACAAACCAACAGTAGACGTTAAAGGTATGTGTCAGTCTTCTTCTCGTGGTATAGCAAACCAATAGTAGACGTTAAAGGTACGTGTCAGTCTTTTTCTCGTGGTATAACAAACCAACTGTAGACGTTAAAGGTTCGTGTCAGTCTTCTTCCCGTGGTATAACAAACCAACCGTAGACGTTAAAGGTTCGTGTCAGTCTTCTTCTCGTGGTATAAAAACCAACCGTAGACGTTAAAGGTTCGTGTCAGTCTTCTTCTCGTGGTATAACAAACCAACTGTAGACGTTAAAGGTACGTGTCAGTCTTCTTTTCGTGGTATAACAAACCAACAGTAGACGTTAAAGGTACGTGTCAGTCTTCTTCTCGTGGTATAACAAACCAACAGTAGACGTTAAAGGTACGTGTCAGTCTTCTTCTCGTGGTATAACAAACCAACAGTAGACGTTAAAGGTACGTGTCAGTCTTCTTCTCGTGGTATAAAAAACCAACAGTAGACGTTAAAGGTACGTGTCAGTCTTCTTCTCGTGGTATAACAAACCAACAGTAGACGTTAAAGGTACGTGTCAGTCTTCTTCTCGTGGTATAACAAACCAACAGTAGACGTTAAAGGTACGTGTCAGTCTTCTTCTCGTGGTATAACAAACCAACAGTAGACGTTAAAGGTACGTGTCAGTCTTCTTCTCGTGGTATAACAAACCAACAGTAGACGTTAAAGGTACGTGTCAGTCTTCTTCTCGTGGTATAACAAACCAACAGTAGACGTTAAAGGTACGTGTCAGTCTTCTTCTCGTGGTATAACAAACCAACAGTAGACGTTAAAGGTACGTGTCAGTCTTCTTCTCGTGGTATAACAAACCAACAGTAGACGTTAAAGGTACGTGTCAGTCTTCTTCTCGTGGTATAACAAACCAACAGTAGACGTTAAAGGTACGTGTCAGTCTTCTTCTCGTGGTATAACAAACCAACAGTAGACGTTAAAGGTACGTGTCAGTCTTCTTCTCGTGGTATAACAAACCAACAGTAGACGTTAAAGGTACTTGTCAGTCTTCTTCTCGTGGTATAACAAACCAAGGCTAGACGTTAAAGGTACGTGTCAGTCTTCTTATCGTGGTATAACAAACCAACGGTAGTCGTTAAAGGTACATGTCAGTCTTCTTCTCGTGGTATAACAAATCAACAGTAGACGTCAAAGGTACGTGTCAGTCTTCTTCTCGTGGTATAACAAACCAACAGTAGACGTTAAAGGTATGTGTCAGTCTTCTTCTCGTGGTATAAAAACCAATAGTAGACGTTAAAGGTACGTGTCAGTCTTCTTCTCGTGGTATAACAAACCAACAGTAGACGTTAAAGGTACGTGTCAGTCTTCTCGTGGTATAACAAACCAACAGTAGACGTTAAAGGTAGTGTCAGTCTTCTTCTCGTGGTATAACAAACCAACTGTAGACGTTCAAGGTTCGTGTCAGTCTTCTTCTCGTGGTATAACAAACCAACAGTAGACGTTAAAGGTACGTGTCAGTCTTCTTCTCGTGGTATAACAAACCAACTGTAGTCGTTAAAAGTACGTGTCAGTCTTCTTCTCGTGGTATAACAAACCAATAGTAAACGTTAAAGGTACGTGTCAGTCTTCTCGTGGTATAACAAACCAACTGTAGACGTTAAAGGTAGTGTCAGTCTTCTCGTGGTATAACAAACCAACAGTAGACGTTAAAGGTACGTGTCAGTCTTCTCGTGGTATAACAAATCAATAGTAGACGTTAAAGGTACGTGTCAGTCTTCTCGTGGTATAACAAACCAACTGTAGACGTTAAAGGTACGTGTCAGTCTTCTTCTCGTGGTATAACAAACCAACAGTAGACTTTAAAGGTACGTGTCAGTCTTCTTCTCGTGGTATAACAAACCAACTGTAGCTTAGAAATTTACGGATTTATTTTTTCAGTGTATAAATATTTTGTTGGCTGATCTTTCCGATGTGAATCGAGTTCATATTCAAATTGTTTAACTGTCTTATAGTGGAACAACATTTGATGGGAGACAAAATAAACGCCAATATTTAGTATATTAATATTTTTCATTAACATTACACGTTTAACAGCTACGTAATTTTAATTAATTAACCTCATCTTTAATTAGGTATTTGGTAATGACCTTGTACAGCGCATACCTCTATCACGATTTCGATATAACCAAGTTTAGCATATAGGTCACGTCTGAAGCTAAATACAGGTATTTATAATTATTGTTTTGTTATTGTAAATACGGCTTTTTGAGTCCATTATTCTATAACCATATTCTGTTTTTAATTTAAGAGACGGTTTAAGCTAAAAAGATATCACATACGTAACCGACATCTGGTCAAATGTTCATTACTGTTTATGAATTACACTATAGCGTACAAAGGTTGTAAGATAATAACTCAGTTACGTAAGTTTATAATTAACGCTGCATCATTCAAATTAAAAATAAATTATAAGTAAATGTAAGACTGTGGTTATCTCATCTGATTTAATTAATTTTGAAAATTAAATATCATAGAAAACTTAAATATAATTATTGTCAACAATTCTCGGGTGGTGACCATGCCGTAATGTGAGCTGTTATTTTCCGTCGATCAAGCGTAAGTTTAGTTCAAAGTTAATAATACAGAAAACGGTTTTTCAGATGGGACAAACATATGATTTGATATTTTTCGTCAATATTTTAACACATTTTCTTTGATTATAGTCTGCCAACTCAGGATCAAAACAAAAAATACTTACCGCTATTCAGGCATTGTTATGTTGATTATAAACCATACTTTACTGAATTAATTTGCTACAGGTTGCTTGCAATGAATAGACGGATTTAACTTAGTTTTTACGTAAGGGACGATAATACTTCTTTGAGTGACGCAAATGTTACCTGTTTCAGTGCTCTTAGGTTCGGTGGTGGTACATACACATACATGTCAACACATGTCCGAGTGCCTGGTATGTTCAACAAGCGTTCGTAAATGATTTTCTTCTGTGATGGGGATGGTTCAAAAGTACTTGATATCAAGTGTGGTCCTCCTAAGCGTTTACAGTGATTTACAAGACCTTAGCGTATGCTAGTACGAGTTCCCTGATTATGTTACATAGTTCCGACATACAAATAATTACTATAGGACCTATAGTGTTATACTATAGTGTTATACCCAGTTGTCATGATAAACAGTTTTAATAAACTACGAAAGTGTTAACCTTTTTGGTTTTTATAAAGGACGGTTTGTTTACTTCTAATATAATTATTAAAATGCATAAAATATAACGTTAAATTCACAAATTTAAATATGCACTTAAAATTGGCCTGCACTCCTGTGTTGTCTATATGAGATTATGTATATTATTACATTTGTTATAGCGGGTTCAGTGCAATGTTGTAGTAATGCAATTAAAGTGAAAGATAGGTGCATTTGCAGCCTGGATATGCGGGAGATGGCACTCATGAATGCGAAGGTAAAGTAGATATTTTTGACAAAAACGAAAAAATTGCTTTATGGCTTAAATATGTAGAAACGAATAATTCTTTATGGCTTAAATATGTAGAAACGAATAATTACTTATGGGCTTAAATATGTAGAAACAAATAATTACTTTATGGCTTAAATATGTAGAACGAATAATTACTTTATGGCTTAAATATGTAGAAACAAATAATTACTTTATGGCTTAAATATGTAGAAACAAATTATTACTTTATGGCTTTTAATATGTAGAAACGAATAATTACTTTATGGCTTAAATATGTAGAAGTTATAAACATGCAAGGATAGAAAATTGAATATCGAATTAATATATGTGTTAATTATAATTTAATAATGTATTGGTTTTTTTTATCTCTCTTTCCATTCTGCATTACGTTTTTAAAAGTCGAATATTGCTTAATCTTTAAACTCATTTTAAACATCATTCAAATGTGTTTATGATGTAGTGATGGGATAGTATACTGTAAACTTAATTTTACCGCAAATTGAAAAAAATGTTAATTATAATTAATACCCCTGATATCAATTAGTGCGAGTCAGTGGTTCAGTACTGGAAATACCATCTTACAACATTGGCCCTGAACATAAATTAAAGCTTCAAAGAGAGTGCAAAAAGATCTTAAAACTACAACTAAAATAAATGTTTTACATACGTTGTTACTGATAGGGTTATGGTAAAGATCAATACAATGAGTGATCTGCCCTGAACTAAGGTAAAGGGTAATCTTGAGCTCCATATACAAACTGTTTTTTTTTGTGTTTTTTGGAAAACGTCCACCTCAAAACTTTCTCCCGAGGGGAATGAGAGGATAAAGTGTATCATATTCATTGGAGGAACCAGAAAAACCAGGAAAATCAAACAATTATGAGTTCTACGACGAGTCAATCGAGCCACACAGTGACCGAGGAAAATGGCGCCGTCTCATATGCAAGCCGTTGCTACTCCAGCCAGAACCGGTAAAGCCAGTTTTTATCCTAGAATTTGATATATTTGGACTAAGAAACTGTCCCTAAAAGAATCATGGCTAAACATGTAGAACTGTACAGAGCATAGGCAATGTAGTTCCCATAGAACAATTAATCCGACTTCAGCGTGTCCGAGGAATGTGGAGGATTTACCTCGACAGTTATATGAGTCGCGACTCAAACTTATCACTCATGGGCTTGTCGTTAGGAGCAAATCCATCAAAGATATATGCAAACAATCCAGTAATAGGGAATACATACGATGAAAAACACTACACTTAATTTCGATGTGAAAAATGTTTCCAGCTATCTGCCTTTGATGGTCCAAATCAAACGTGACCTTGAGCTCAAAGGTTGTGAAATTCAGAGCCTATATAAGAGAAAGACTTAGAGTAGATGGATACCTCACCAATTGTGAAACCGGTGACCGAATAGTTATTGTCAAGAAGCTGGAAAATCCACTTCCAACATCAATGACCATAGGGGGAAAATACAGAGCCATGATAAGACCAGCGAGGTCAACCAATGAAGAAACGCTCACTGTAGCAACGTGTCTGCAGGCTGGCCAAGGTAGCCAGAGAGCTGTATTAACGATAAAGTGTGCAGACATTGCAAGAGCCCAGGTCATATCCAGTCTAAACTGTCCTTCATTGTTGAAAGATGACAATAGCGCTGATGAAAGCTCCGATGATGAGAAGCGACAGCGAAGATGACGACGAACAAATCGATGATGGCATATGAAACTAAGTCCGAAAGCCAAACGGAAAACCCATAAGCCTCCAATGGCAACTGATACAACCAATGTGCCCTCACAGACATAATCCCTGTGCCCTCATCCGGATCAACAAATGTGCCCTCATCAGCAGCAGAGTCAACAGATTCCAAAAGATGAGCCAAGGAAAACGAAAAAAGAGCAAAAAATCAATATAAGGTAAAAAAAGAAAGTAAACTAACCACAGAATCAGACAATCATAGACTCTTTCCTGAAAGAGACTCCCTCCGAGAAAATCAAGTCAACTCCCGTCGGATGCTAGATCCCCACTGGATGAACTGAACAATACCCAAAAGAAAAATGTAATGCCAAATGACAAAAAAAAGAGTATTTATGCTTAACTGAAATTTATTTAAAAACAATCATAAAAAACTACATTCAGATATGGATAGAAGGAAAGAAGTTTAAAATTTGTATAAATTTATCTCTTTTTGAAAATGCCACAAAGTTTTACACAGCATATACTTACAAATGCCTAAAATATCAAGTAGTTGGTTAAAATATGCACAATGCTATATATTACCCGTTATAATATTCCTAAGTTATATCATTTTATCTACAGTATATTTAAGTATAGTTCTAAGTGTATCACATTATGTTTGTTGTGTATCATATATAATAGTATATATAAATACACAAAAATATTATGAAAACTGGTTAAAATTTGCACAAAGTTATACAGTATATGTGATAATATCTCTATATATACCGGTATCATATTATTATCAGTATCAAATTTCTAAGTTAGTATATTATGCCAGTTATGTGGTTTCACGTGATTTGTAGTACTAGTATAGTATATTTGTAACAGTAGGACATCTGTAAGTGTATCACAATGCAATCTGTTATGACATATGTGAATTACATTACATTTTTATACATAAATGCTTAACACTGTTATAAAAGCTGGTTAACATATACACAAAATTGTATATTACATGAGAAAATATCTCTATTATATTAATATAGTTATCAGTGTAATATATTATACTAATATGATAATATGTGTGATATTTAGAAGAGTGTTACAGATTATTAAATATGAAAGTTTATTTCCAGGAATCACTTATACATATTAATAATTCAAAGTTTATATGCATATGGTCACTTAAATCAAAATATGCACGTATTGAATTATTATATCTCAAAGATAATATATCACACAATGATATTACTATTTTGCTCATATCCTAAATTTTGATAAGAAATAAAATTATCTTGATATATTATCTGCAAGGTAATATTACTAAGTGCTAAAAAGATTTTTTTCTAATATTATTAGAATTCAACATATGGTAAAACTCTATAAAAAAGAGAAATGAAATTGAATAACCTACCTCTGATTCAATTGTTTATTTAAGTGTATGTCGT
>SAYR01025019.1:300367-346310 GCA_004382745.1 Argopecten irradians irradians | reverse complement strand
AGCTGACTATTATAGGACTATAAAAAATCCTGTAGATGTTTTCATGTATGTTGTCAGAATAAATCTATATGTATCTTTATGTATCTATGGTATAAATTACCCCATTGTCAAATTTAAGATATTTGTTTTCACTTTGTTCCGTGAATTCAATGACAACATCAGCGAAAGTTTAATAAAAGCATTATTTATATAATTATTTATTCATCTTTTTTAGTTTTTATTTATTTTGAAGAGTATGTGTAGTTTGAAAAATATGTATTCGATAGAGAGCACATAGTTACACTAAAACAAATCAAGAGACATTTTTGAAACATGTTAATGCTTATGATGTTAAATCGATAATCAGTCTGATAGTCTCTGTTGCAGGGAGAGCATCAAACTGAATACCCTTGGCTAGCGAAGCTGTATGTGCGTTAAAGTTGCGTTCAATGCAATTTTATTTTGCACCGTGACTCTCGTCATATTTGTGCAAACATAACGTGCCTTTCATACAGAATGAACAGATATGTGTTAGAGACAGTTATATATAACACGAAAGGACTGAATGTATATATATAATGTAAATAACAGTTGAATAAGATGTGTTTGTGCGTGTGTCGTCCATAAACCAACTAAAGAATGCTGGTTAACTTTATTAAACATTATCAAACTTCCTTCATGTGGGATTTATGATTCTACAATTTTGCAGTTCCTCCAGGATTGCAGATATACGATAACTATTTCCAATTCACAAGTTTTTCTTGTCCTTTACGTGGAGTGTTTTTGATATGGTCTATGTAGACATTCTTCATATTGTGTAATGAAATGATACGCTCAGACATCTATATATTTTTTTTCTTTTTTTTTTCATTCATTTTCAAAAGTTTTGTACATACAAATACAATACAACATATATGAACGATGTATGTTGGAGTTAATTAATTTAAAACAAAAGTAGTCATGTATACTCATAATATACATCAATCAATGAACGACACATTTACACTAACAAACTCACTGATAATTTATAGAGGATAAGTTCACAAACATTGATATTTTTAAGGTAATATACATTGTTAAGTATCAGAGAGATGCAGGACACACATACATACATACAAGGTACCTCTGTCGAACCTAGGTCAAATATTTATTTTACAAGATTTTATTGGTTTTTGTATATGTTTTTAATGCTTTAAAATTTAAAATTGGAGCCAAAGCTGTATTTCTGTTAAGACCTGTTGTTTATTTTTAAGTTTCTATTGGTTATTAAAATTTTATGAGCTTTCAGTTCAAATTTGATGTGGTTTTTTAAACCAATTAGGCAAAGATCTTCTTCAAGACATTTACAGTTATAAATATATTGTTTGGTTAAAAGTAAGATTAAGTTGTCTAAATTAAAATGTGAATGTTTATTGTTAACTTTCTTGCCAAATATAAATTCTTGTTTACTGAATCTAAGTCCTAGAATTTTTGTAATAATTGCTATTCTCAGTTGTTCTATCAGATTTGATGTTTTATCACAGTCCCATAGTATGTGTGTTATGGTTTCGGGAGAAGTTTTACAAAATATACATATGCTATTATCCGCTTTACCTATTCTTAGTAAAAATGTCTTAGTAGTCAGGATTCTATGATTTATTCTATATTGTAGCCACTGAAGTTTTGAACTTGTACATGTGTTAAAAGGGCGTTTATAAATCTTTTTCCAATCTTCTTCATTTATATTAAAAGTTTGATTCCATTTATTTTGAGCTGTAGGTTTAACTTGGTTTTGAATTAAAATATTGTATATGTATTGAGCTCCTTTTTAAGAATTTAGAATGACTTTGGGATTTATAGGTATATTGGGTAATATTACATTCTTTTCTGTGTCGTAATTTTGATTATTGTTTCTAAAAAAATGTTGAATGGTATTTTTCAAGCTTTGGTATTTTAAAAAGTTAGTCCGAATACTATATCTATCACAGAATTCTTCAAAACTGAGAAATGATTTACAGTATGTATCTGGTTTTGTAATGTAATAAATAAAATTTTTATACCATGCATTATTAAAAATTACTTTTCTATCTACTTTGATGTAATTATTAAACCATATTGGGTTTTCAAGAATGTTTGTTTTATATATTTCACTTAAATTCAGAGTTTTACACCAGGCGTTTAAAACATCTCGCCAAAAACTATTATTACAATTATTAGCTTTTTGTTTTAAATGTTCAATTCCTGTATTTGCCAATTTATGTTTGTCTAATAAAGTTTCTAAAATGATGTCCCAATTTCCAGCCTTAGTATAGATTCTTCGTATCCAAGTTGCTTTAAGAGCCGTTATGAATGACTTCAGATGTATCATTTTTAGACCCCCTTCTTCATAACTTTTGATGATTATGTCCCTTTTCACTTGATCAGGTTTACTATTCCACAAAAAGTCGTAACAAATATTTTTGATTACATTTATATATCGATCGTCTGGATTGGGAAGTGAGATAAATAAATGGTTAAACTGTGATATAAGTAAAGATTTAATAACAACTATTTTACCCACAGGGACTTGTAACGTAGGTTGTGAGAAAGTCTGTTGTGTATACATGTGTACTAGGCCTATATACTATAGACTTTCTCACAACCTACGTTACAAGTCCCTGTGATTTTACCTATTGGTGTAAGGATTCTTTTTATCCAGGCTGAAATCAATGATTTGAGTTTTACAAGTTTCTTGTAAAGCAAAGTAAAATAAAGGTCATTTATTTGAACAAACTTAGTAGCCCGTCTTGCCAGCATGCTGCAAGCTCAATATGAGTATCCTAGGCCTTTTGGTTCTTGAGAAGAAGTCGTTTAAAGATTTAAGCCTATTTGACCGCTGTGACCTTGAATGAAGGTAAAGGTCATTCATTTGAACAAACTTGTTAGCCCTTCTTCCAAGCATACTACGTGCCCAATATCAGTACCCTGGGCCTTCTGGTTCTTGAAAAGAAGTTGTTTAATGATTTTTTTCTTTTTAACCCCTGTGACCTTGAATGAAGATCAAGGTCATTCATTTGAACAAACTTGATAGCCTTTTATCCAAGCATGTAACGGGTCCAATATCAGGTCTCTAGGCCTTAGTTATTAGCAAGAAGTTGTTTAAAAGATTTTTAACCTATTTGACCCCTGTGACCTTAAATGTAGGTCAATGTCATTCACTTGAACAAACTTGGTAGCCCTTCATCCCAGGATGCTACAGGCCAAATATCAGTACCCTGGCCCTTCGGGTCAGATGACCTAAAAATGTATTGTATTGTGTTTTAATATATGTATGCAAAGTATCAGATGTCACCTTGTGAATGGTTGATACATTTCCATTCACTTTAAGGATTTTTCCTATCATATGGGCGGTTCTGTGCGGTACAATCGGGTTTTATAGAATTGTCCCATAGGACTCAATTAGTTTGAACTCATGGAAATATGTCGACAAAGCAAAACGTACCCTAAAAGTGGTTATCAAGATTTTTAATGTTTACAGTTAACAAGCGTTTTCTGATACCCAGGGATCATTTTGTCATCACATGATAGTAAGGGAGTTTGCTTTGCATAGTACATCGATTCACATTCCATACACTTATGATGTTCACATTTTGGCTTTAAGCCGGCCATATAAGAGCTAACACTGATAATTTTGTCTGCTTTTACAAAATTAAAAAGAAAATGCTTAATTTTAATGAAATATAGTATACTATTTTTTCATTACCGTCGTTGTAGATCTAAATTTAAATATATCATAGTCAACAGCTGTTGGATATCGTGTCGACTCATTAATATAAGCTTATTTAATATCTATCGTGGAAATGAATTTGCTTTTACAGTGTGCTGCCGAAGATGAAAGGGAAGTAACTCGTGCTGTTGTATACATTCATCAGCAGAATTAACATGTAACTTTCAAGTATTGTTGTAGAAAAGTAACGTCAATTAACAAAATAGCTGTGTTTGATATATATACCAGAATCTTACACTGACAGTAAACATTTTTATACCGGATGTAGTTTCCAGATTTTTAACAAAACCATCTGAGATGTTCTATAGATTAAGCCATTGTTTGAATTTTACTGAATATTTCTACTCAAGGTTAAAGCTTCAATTCCTTTCAATGAATCGCAGTTGGTGGCCATTACAGTCTCCTCAACGACAAACGTACTGAAGATGAAATTTTGATCCTGTTTATACCGTGATTTATTACTGTTATATTTATTTGATATCTTAAGAAAATTAACTTATATATATTTAGCTCGGATTAAAATGTGATCTTATCTTCAGCAGAACAGTTTACAAGTGTTAAAAAATGATGGGATATTAATGTTTGATATGATGATGGGTTCCACTTTAACTTATATATATATATATATATATATATATGTATTTTCATTTTATTTATTATAGCCGATCTGATATCAAACTTTGCAGACAATTCTCATATTGCGCTTTTATTTTTTTCAAAAACGCTAGGTGAATGTTCATACTTGTAGGGCGTTAGAACTGAATGAACCTGCTGCTCCTAATAAGGAAACTTCAATTATAATCTTATCTTTTGTCTCCTTTCTAGCTGACTTTCTTCTCTCTTACATCTCCGGTGACTCTGCCTTACTTTTTTCCTTCGGTTGAACGTTCGTCCATGAGAGAAGGCTCTGGGTTCTGTTCCCTGGCATAGCGTTCAGCATAAAGGGAGTAGGGCGACTGCTTTGTCCTTGGTCAGCGTGTGACCGGGTGGGATATACTTGTTCGGTGTCTTCTGCACTATATAAAGAGAAAGACTTTCACTATACCAGGAGACACAAAACAAAAACATCGCAGCATCCCAAACCTGCACATACCGCAACACAAAGGTCCTAAATTTAATATTTGAGATGTAGTTGTTTTTGAAAAATATCAAAAGGATTATCTTCCATGCTTTTGTTTGATTTATTAACGTCCTATTAACAGCTATGGTCATGTAAGGACGGCCTCCCATGTATGCGTAGTGTTGCGTGTATGTTGTGCGAGGTGCGTGTTTTGGGAGACTGCGGTATATTCGTGTTGTGTCTTCTTGTATAGTGGAACTATTGCCCTTTTTATAGTGCTATAACACTGAAGCATGCCGCCGAAGACACCAAGTAACACACCCAACCCAGTCACATTATACTGACAACGGGCTAACCAGTCGTCCAACTCCCTGTATGCTGAGCGCTAAGCAGGAGCAGAAACTACCACTTTTATAGACTTTGGTGTGTCTCGGCCAGGGGACAGAACCCAGAGCCTTCCTCACAGGGGCGAACGCTCAACTCAAGGCCAAAAGTGAGGCGATGCCAAGGGAGGCATTAGGAAAGATAAAGTCAATTAGGAAGAAGAGAAAAGAAAAGATCCTAAAATTAGTCGCCTTTTACGATCATGCAATAGGGGCAGCAGGTACAATTCTAACGCCCTACCTGCAGGGCCAATCTTCCATGCATGTTAGTTACAAGGAAAAACGATGGTTATAGGACAACACCTTGAACAACCCAAAATTCGGGCAGTTCCAGTTCACAAAAGAATATTACCTCTGTGTTTCTATATACCGGATAGGCACATTTTCCCCTTGCCCTTTGTTCACATTTTATTTTAAAATAGCCCTTGTTATCACGAAAATGCGTAAACAGGTAAAGATTATGATAAAACAATCAGGCCACATTTATTATAATCAACACGACATGATTTTTTTTTATACAAAATTGCTAATGACTATTTTCTTTTTAGCTCGCCTATTCGAAGAATAGGGGGAGCTAATGTTGTCATCCGGCGTCAGCGTTGGCGTCCCATTTCACGTTAAAGTTTTTGAGCAAGATTCTGTTTCGTCAATTGTTTAAGCTTAATTTTTATGATTTTATTTTCCTAATGTGTATGGATGCTGAACGTGATAATACAACCAATTTGGGGCCCTTTATGGGGTTTTTGAGTCTGTTAATTTGTTATATTTCCATGTTAAAGTTTTTAAGCAAGTTTCTATTTTGTCAATTGTTTAAGCATAAGTCAACATAAATGTTTAAGATTTTATTTTCCTAATGTGTATGGATGCTGAACGTGATAATACAACCAATTTGGGGCCCTTTAGAGGGTTTTTGACTGTTAATTTGTCATATTTCCATGTTTAAATAGTAAATACTTGAACATCAACTTCTTCTGAATAGGCGAGCTTTGCTGTTCTCCAACAGCTCTTGTTTAACATCCGGATACTACTGATTAAAAGAATCTTACATGGGTATGTCATGTGGACAGAGATATCTCGACCCTCGTGAAAGATTTTGCTCCTCAACCCGAGACTTGCCGAGGGCTGATGGTCAAAACCTTTCACGAAGGTTTCTTTTATCCTCATATCGGTAGGCCTGATAATAGCAATATAAATACAAACAATAGTAAACAAGAGAAAGCACACAGCAGATTAAAATGAGTTGCAAAAGTTGTAGTACGTATTTATAAATTTGGATGCGTTTATTGTTGTAAGAAACAGAGTAAATTGTTTAATTGATGTCCCGTTTTGCCATGTAAGCTTCAACTCACCATCTTGAAGACTAAATGACAATGCTATATTCTAATATGATGTTTATTATTCAAATTATCGTTATGATCCCTTAAAACTTTGGATAATAATTTACCAACCCTTTTATAGCATCGATCCTTTAATCAACTTTACAATAATCGTTAAACAGACTATTATATATCATATTAATCACCTTGTTAGCTCGGGCGTAACATTCTTTAGTTACTATCGCGTTTCCTTTTAAATTGTTAAATTTCATTACCAACGGGAAATTTCACCACTAGAAAACAGGTGTGCATGTAAATTTAATGGTTTATATTCAGTTTCTACCACAATATGTGACAACGATATGCTAATACATTGGAATATAAATGACACGTCGTTCAGTGAATATTGAAAACTCATTTTAGTTAAGTTTAAAAGTGTGTTTGCATTTTTAACATAATGTGGATATTTCTTGATAGTCACTCGCCCATTCCAGCTGGATACTGTCGAGGAATACAACTGATGTTTTGAATATGTGATGAACAAAATAGAACAAGAAGGGAATTTTCCGCAGAGATACCTTCCAAACTGTTTGTACCTACTACCCCTATTTCATGATCGAAATAGGCGACTATAGAAATCGATCTTGTCTTTTCTTCCTTTTTTTGTTTGTTTGATTATTTTAACGTAATATTAACAGCTAGGGTTATGTAAGGACGGCCTCTCATTTGTGCAGTTCCTAAATGACTTTATTCTTCCTAAAGTCTCCCTTGACAGCGCCTCACGTTTGGCCTTCTGTTGAGCGCTCGCCCCTGTGAGTAGGATCCGGCTCTGTCCGCTGGCCATGGCCTTCGCCCGTTGTCAGTATAGTTGCTTGGTTCTTTGGTTGCATGCTTCAGTGATATAGCACTATGAAATGAGCAAAGTCCACTGAACAAGAAGACAAGTTATAATTACTTAAAATTAAAAATCTTTACTGTTTCAGCGTATAGAAAAGTATCCTGAACGCTACTGCCCTGTTGTCAGGGCGTTAGAATATGTACCCGCTGCCCCTATTGCATGATCATAAAAGGCGACTTAATTTAGGATCTTATCTTTTCTCTTCTTCCTCACTGACTTTATCTTTGCAATTGCCTCCCTTAGCACCGCCTCACTTTTGGCCTTGAGTTGAGAGTTCGCCCCCGTGAGGAAGGCTCTGGGTTCTGTCCCCTGGCCGAGGCACACTAAAGTCTATAAAAGTAGTAGTCTCTGTTCCTGCTTAGCGTTCAGTCAACCCCACGTGTCATACTTTCGGGTAATATCGAAAAACCGGGTTGCATCGCGTGACCGACATCGGCAATTCGCGTAGAGATCAGAACATCCCGAGCCATATCATGTGGTCAATATCGGCAATAACCGTACAGATCTGAATAAATCGGAACACTTCGGATACTTCCGAACTATTTTACACGTGTACACGTTAAAGTCAAAATTTTAATTTAACTGTTAAATAACTTTGTGAATACGAAATTTACAAAATTCGGTAAATATCGAAAGCTTGAAGCTTAGAGAGGCGGAGAAAAATATGTAGAACACTCTAAATACTTTTTCTATGCCAAAACTTTAAAGGTGATAAAAAACAGATTTAAAATGTGCTATTTTTTGTTGGTATTTGTTTATTGTGATACACTTTATTTCCAACAACAAATACAGGTTGTATTTGACGTAATTTTAATAAACCGTGCTTGAAACGATGTTCACAAAGACCCTTGTCTTGAACGATCGCATCGCTTATCGCCCCTGATAACACCAGGTGGACGTAGATTCGTGAAGTCATCTGAGACCAACAGCTGTGACAAGAGCCGTGAAATTCAATGGAGCACTGTTGCCGTATTGGCGATTATGAGTATTTAAAACAGTCGCGCTACGTGTAGTTGCTATATTCAGGGTGGGGAATCGCGTGACTCAAAATGATATATTTGACGGAAAGATGACGAAAATGTTGCCACTTCAGGCATATTTTTTGGGTATAACAGTTTATATTATCATTCAATCCTTACAATTTATAGCCTAAAACCATCAGCGTGTTGCTATTTATTTATCTTAGTAGTTTTGGAGAACATTCTGCAAAAAGATTATGTGATCGACGATTTCTGCTTGGATATGCTTCACGGACAGAGGAAAATTAAACTTACAAATCAACATTTCCTCTACTTTTTCACATAATTTCACATATTTTACTCGATATGTTGTTAAGATACATGATTTCGTTCTCAAACAGTGAAGTTTTAAATCATTGCAGTGCAAATTAAATCTAAACGATGCGTAAATGTGGTTTTGATAAGCTTCACGGACAAAATGTGTATGGTATAATTCCACGGACAAATTATTAAAGTCCATGATATATTTCTATTTCATTCAATACTCCCGTTTTTTGTCGTTTGTTTAAAACACAAACTAAGTTCCAACATGGAACATGACCTATATAGACATACCAAACGTTTTGGGGGTTCTTTTTGAGCACAACAGAATGTATTTGTACTTTTCCTTTTTTTATTACAAACATGTTTCAATATACAATGTATTTCAAAAAGATATTGGTCAACATTTAGTGTACAATTCTGTTCATAATGAAAACTTCTCATATGGTCATTCATTCCAGATCGTAAATACACATACCGTGAGACAAAATGCATCTAGAAAGTTCTGCGATCGGCACGCCGCCTTCCGGTAGTTGATGGTCTCAGAAGACGTCACAACTCATTGGAACTCAATTAAGGCAAAGAAAAAATATGTTGTAAGAAAGATGTGACGATTTCTTTTATTAACTTTACTATTAAGAGACAAAATATAAGCAAATATCAAACCTTCTGTTTTGATCCTCTTTAAGTATCAATATTTTTGCATAACTAAAAAACAACGTTACGGAATTCTGATATAGGTAGCTATTTCTGAGTGGATGATATTTTCGCTGTATCTCTTCATTAACCTGATGATTTGTAAGAAAGAATATCAATACTGTGCGTTTTTCTACAGCGAATGTTTGTTGTTTTTTTAAATTATTATTTGTTTTTGGTTTGGTTTATTAAATCAAAGTCCTATTAACAGCCATTGTTAAAGACGGTCTACCATCATTTTATTACGCTCGTCAACAATGTATCGCACGTACAGAGAATAGAGCAGAAAACAGTACAATAACTACAAACAATTAACATCTTAAGACAATAGCTTTATGGTAATCATTAGGATTACATTACATATTTCCTTAAACCTAATAAGGTCATTATCTAACTGTCATCGTCAAATCATGTATCATTTTAGTAAGACATCATTTACGGCCAGTAGGAAATGAATTATTGGGCTTACATGCAAAATGCTATCTACATGTTTGGTTTGATTAATTAACGTCCTATTAACAGCTATGGTCACGTAAGGACGGTCTCCCATGTATGCTGTGTATTGCGTGTATGTTGTGCGAGGTGCGTGTTTTTGGAGACTGCTGTGTATTTTTTTGTGTCTTCTTGTATAGTGGAACTGTTGCCCAATTTATAGTGCTATATCACTGAAGCATGCCGCCGAAGACACCAAGCAAAACACCCAACCCAGTCACATTATACTGACAACGGGCAAACCTGTCGTCCCACTCCCTCTATGCTTAGCGCTAAGCAGGAGCAGAAACTACCACTTTTATAGACTTTGGTGTGTCTCGGCCAGGGGACAGAACCCAGAGCCTTCCTCAAGGGAGGCATTAGGAAGGATAAAGTCAGGAAGAAGAGAAAAGATAAGATCCTAAATTTAGTTGCCTTTTACGATTATGCAATAGGGCAGCAGGTACAATTCTAACGCCCTACCTGCAGTGCAGCTATCTACATGTGGTTTTAGCTGAATAAGCATGGATTCGTCATTATGGACGCCCTAAACCTATTTCAGATAAAACTGGATAAAGCAAGAGAAAGGGGAGTCTACCAAGCGTTCATTAGTGCCGTCTTTGATGGAAAAGAACATATTATTTCACCAGGTATTTGGTTTTAATAATAGTGTAATTGTTGTAAATACCAGACATTAATAGCTAGTAAAAACAAAACTATCCTACGATAGAGACCTCTTTGGGTGGGAACATGGTTATGATGTAACCTAATACTGTCATCTTTAAATAGCTCTTGTTATCACAACAATGCGTTTTGACAGTTTGATGAATGGACAGATAAAATACACTCAAAGTAATATATCCATCGTTTTGGTGAAAGGAGGCAGTACAAAATATCAGTGTTGAAGGACATCAGGAAAAAGCCGTTTTTCAGCAGGTGATTATATTTTAGTGATTTAGCTAGATGCCGTTATTACGTTACTGGCAGGTTGTAGGAGTATTATTAAACATAAAAGCAACATATATAATAATTAATACGCATGACATGTATTATTTTGGCACAAAATTGAATAATACAAATTGCAAACATTGAAAAAAAATAGATTTAGAGATTTCTTTTTCTAGTGACAATTTTTCTTCTTTTTTTTTCAATACCTAGATACTTGTGATGCTATCTTCATATAAGGAGGCTGTATGAATGTGCATCTGCCGTGTGACTGTCTTCGAGAGGTCTTGCGTCTTGTTAAACCAGGTAATAAAAATGTAAATATAAACAACAGTGAGCAAGAAATAGCAAATGCGATCGAAATGAGTTGCAATATTTGGAGTAATTTATTTGATGTGTTTACATGTATGTAAGATCGCTTAATTGATGTCCAGTTTTGACGTCTAAACTTCAACTCTCCACCTTGGATATGCCATGACAATTTTTATACTCTGATATGATGTTTATTATAATTACAATTATTGTTTTGATCCCTTAATGGTTTGGATATTAATTTGACAACAATTTTTATAGCATCGATCCTTTAATCGACTTTACAATAATCGTTAAACAGAGTATTATATATTATATTAATCACTTTCTTAGCTCGGGCGGAACATTCTAACTATCGTGTTTACTTTTAAATTATTAAATTCAACTACGTACGGAACATATTTCACCACTAGATAACAGATGTACATGTAAATGTATTGGTTTATATCAGTTTCTACCACAATATGTTACAACGATATACGAATACATTAGGAAATAAATGACACGTAACCAGACAATATTTTAGTTAAATCATTTTAGTTACATTTAAAAAGGGGTTTGCATTTAGGTGGATATATCGTGATGGTCACTCGCCCATTCCACCTGAATACTGTCGAGGAATACAAGGGACGATTAAAATGTATGATGGACGAGATAGAATTTTTGTTTGTTTGTTTGATTGATAAATTAACGTCCTATTAACAGCTATGGTCATGTAAGGTCGGCCCCCATGTATGCGATGTGTTGCGTGTATGTCTTGCGAGGTGCGGTTTTTGAGACTGTTGTATATTTCTGTTGTGTTTTCTTGTATAGTGAAACTGTTGCCCTTTTTATAGTGCTATATCACTGAAGCATGCCGCCGAAGACACCAAGCAGCACACGCAATCCGGTCACATTTTACTGACAACGAGCGAACCAGTCGTCCCACTCCCTGTATGCTGAGCGCTAAGCAGAGGCAGAAACCACCACTTTTATAAACTTTGGTGTGTCTCGGCCAGGGGACAGAACCCAGTGCCTTCCTCACAGGGGCGAACGCTCAACTAAAGGCCAAAAGTGAAGCGGTGCCAAGGGAGGCATTAGGAAACATAAAGTCAGTTAGGAAGAAGAGAAAAGATAAGATCCTAAATTTAGTCACCTTTTACGATCATGCAATAGGGGCAGCAGGTACAATTCTAACGCCCTACCTGCAGGGCGGACAAGATAATATTACGTCATAGGACGAACAGAAAACATTGAAGGAGGAACGAATTATTCTTTTTAATAAACAAATACAATGTCCTCATGTTCTCAAAAATATCCTTGGAAGGTATATCTGCGGACCATTTTCTATTTTCTTTCACGAGATAGAACAGAAAGAAAAGAGAAAATGGTCCGCAGAGACATGAGGGCATTGTTTTTTGTTTACAAAAAAAGAATAATTCGTTCCTCCTTCAATGTTTTCTATGACGTAGTATTAGATTTAGTGTGTGATTCAACACCATCAATCAGATACCCTCTTTTAATATTACATGTTTGGAATACAAAACTGAGCGTTTAATCATCCGAGTTAAAAGGTAAATTTCGAGTAACATGATCATTTTTATAATTACTTCAGGAAATACCATGACTGACAACCTACTTCTCGAATAATTGCTTGGAAGTATAGCCTTGGTGTGTGTTGACAGTGACATGTACTGTGAACACATTTAGAAGAATCCAATTTATTAAGTTTCTAATATTTCGACACTCGGGATCTAATTTGCTAGTGACAGGCGATTCATTTCCCTATCATATCATGTTATGACAGAATACATCTTGGGTTATAATTCAGCTTCCACTCCTAATGTTTTTTTACTGTCCCTGTCACTAGTAGTGTTGTTTGTTTTTGTAATAGACATTTGCACCATATTCTTAATTGGTTAAACTTAGAATTACACATGTGATCAGCGCCAGATAGAAACTACGTCCACGCTTAACTATTTAACAGCATATTTTAACACCCCAACTAAAATAAGGCATACTTTATCTAATGGTCGGTAATTTATCATATTTATTATATACTTTTTTACCCACCAGAAAATAGTTAATCAGAAACATGCAAACCTATAGCAAAATCAATCCCAGTGTAAGTTAACTTTTAGGTCATCTAACCCGAAGGGTCAGGTTGACCTATAGTCATCGTGTTTCGTCCGTCGTCATGCGCAATGCCGTAAAGTATTCATTCAAACGACTTTTTCTAAATGACGTAACCTCCAGGGTACTTATCTAATATACTGGGATGAAAGGCTACCAAGTTGGTTCAAATGACTGAGTCTGACCTTCATTCAAGGTCACAGGGGTCAAAAAGGCTTTAAAAGATTTGAGAATAACTAAGATACCTAAAGACCTAATATTGGGCCTGTGACATTCATTGATACAGGGTTACCAAGTTTATTAAAATGATAGACCTTGAACTTCATTCATTGACCTTGACCTTCATTTAAGGTCACGGGTTTCTAAAAGGCTATAATAGTGAATAGCTTAGATGTCTTAATTGCGAACTTGATATTGGTCCTGTCACATGTTGGGATGATGAGCTACCAAGTTGTTCAAATGAATGTACGGGACCTTCATTCAAAGTCACATGGACCAAAATGGCTAAAATATTTAACCGACTTCTTGTGAATAACTAAGAGTTCTAGAGACCTGATTTTGGAACTGTGACATGCTGGTTTGAAGGACTACCAAAAGAATTACCTTGAACTTCTTTTATAGGGTTTTTCAGAATGCATACCCCTGTAGAAGTGTTATTTTAGTGTTTTTATTTTAAGGCGATGACAATAAAAAATACCAAGGCGGTTTTTGTAAAATGATTTACGCTCTACGGAAAGGTTTTACCACAAGATGGCAGCGTTCCGCTCTGATGCACATCTAACCATTACAGTCTATAATTTTGTAGTCGGATGCATTATACAGCTGTATATACGTTACAATCAATAAACATATGACGTGCTCTCGTCTCAATGAATATATAGTAGTTGACTTGATACTGAACTTCATACACTCGTTACCAGCCATACCTGAAGGTAAGCTACAAATATATCTACCTTGTATACCTATTGAATTGATACATTATGCATTTTTGAAATTGATGTAAAATGTATAACATTGATATGTAGCATGTCGATCGTCTTGATATAAATTTGATAGCCTTAGTTCTAATTTACTTATCTTTATCTATTAATTGAGAAAAAAAATTCTCTGTTCCCGTTTATGAATTATGACCATGCCCAATTTATTCAACAATAATTTGCTGTTAGAGTATTTTACACAGCAAGTGTATGTCTTTACATATGTATATAAAGGTATAAACGTTGCAATATATGGGGTGTTATGATTCCATACATAGAACAGGAAACATTGTTTGCCAATTAACTATTGTTTTACTTTATTGTGTTGTTCATTACATTGCACTTAAATACTACTATATTTAAAACCAACAAGTTAGATTTAATGTGGATGGAAAGAATTGTAGTCGTTACAATTAGACTACAAAGTTACGTGGACATTTTTGTGCAATTAAAATAGTCATATGTTCACACACACGATTTTCCTTCAAGAAGTCATCGGAGAAAAATGAATAAAAATATAGATTAGTACTGAGGCATTCACTAACTGAAAAGTGATGTCATATTGGTAATGTGTCTGAATATGATTTTAAAACCTTGAAATAATTTTTCAAACACCACTGAACGTTTGATATAGATAGTTTCCTATCCAGGTCATAGTTATGCAAATATCATACTACTACACTAGAATCATTGCGGCGGCAGATTAGATAAAAACGCATTTGTTTAGAAATGATCCTACAGATTGTCCTCATAACAATTACGATATGAAACCTATTTGATTATTTTAGCATATGACCTTCATTGTAAGTCACGTAAACTGACCTCTTTAAAACTAGTGTCGCCGTCAAGATTATTTAATACTTTGACCGTTAACTCAAAAACAACAAAACAATCCACATATTGAGGTCATCAATGTGTTTACAGAATATTAACCAAAAGTAGATTTGTTTGTTTGTTTGTTTGATTTATTAACGTCCTATTAACAGCTTTGGTCAAGCGGCATAGAGAAAAATCATGCATTTTTATACAAGCATGAAACTTCATGAAATATGGTATGCGAGTAGCCTGGACTACCAAAACAATATTTAAACCGGAAACCATTGCAAAATGTACCTAGTTCCGATTCTTTTTCAAGATGGCCGCCATTTATAACTAACAAAGTAATGAAACAATATGCTGTGCGTCTTAATAAAAACATGAAAATTGGCATTTTTTAAGGGAATTACTGATGACAAATTGGTGAAAATATGATTATTATCCAAATTTGTATTTATATACCATTTATACACATGTTGTACACTTTTTTCTGAAATAATTTTTTTCTTGTTAAAAAAAATATTAAAATATATCTCGAGGAGATTTTTTTATGTTGAGTTAAGTGTCTATTTTATAACGCCCTGTGAACAACCAGGGTCATTTAAGAATATGTTTGATAAAATATGTGGAGTACACTGGAGATTCTGGGGAAAAACCATCGACCTACAGTCATTAATATGTCTGAAGACCTTAATGATTTAAGGTTTAAGACCCTGTTTAGTTTCCTATGTGTGATTAAATATAATTTAGTTAATAAAAAGTGTATATGCAACAGTCCTAATCTTAGATACTATTGTTGACTCTAAGGTTGTTGTATTGTTTATAAATTTTGACAATATATGTAAAACATTGAACATTTTAGCTTTGCAAGTCCACAGGCTTCCGTTCATATTTCTGTCACCAAATAATCATGCTATTATGTTTACTTGTGTTTATAGCATGTAGTAGGAGCGCTGGTATGACCGGATTCTACTTTCTATAGTATTTTCAGTGATTGTTAGTAACGTTTATAAAGCCGTATATATATTTAATAATTATCAGGTTAAAGAACGATTTTGATACCCTTAACAATTTATTTATTTGTAAACATTGCCTACACATGGCTTTGATACGTCTGCTCTAATTCTCCGAAGGTTTCGACACGCTCTCACTTATTGAAAAAATCTTTGGTTTATTTTTTTAATGTTATGATTCTAAAATCTAAAACTATGAATTTATTGAATATAAACATGCATCAGATGTTTAGATTAGAGCTTCATTTTGCCGGCACATCATATTTGTAAACAATTTTTATCGACACTGTTATGTTGTACTCTAAAACTTCCAGATATTTTTATTTTACACTTGTGGATAGTTAAGCAGATGTAACGATTTTTATATTTCTATGTGAAATCGAAAGATATCAAATGTGAGGTGCAAATCCTGATGGTTACAGAAATGAAATGGATCGACATTTTTCTTCAGAAATAGCAATTACGATTTACGATAGTGTTTGTTTTGACCCCTGATAAAAAAGTAACGTGCATTCCTTTGGTGAAATATTTAATATTTTTAAAGGACCTGGTATTTGTAATGCATCGCCTAGCAGACCATACAAAACATATTCATTATGTTACTATCTGACCTGTATATATTTCGTTATATGTTTCACACAACAATTTGTGTAAGAACGACTCTTGTGTGAAATTAAGACGGTAAAGTACATACATTGGGGCATTATATTGTAGGTCGCTTTGAAATGTGTATTGCATTACAGCAGAGCTATTGTTTGTTTTTCAACTAATTGCCACATGAAAAGCTGAAAAAATAATCAGTCTTGTAAAAATGGTTTGTCATATAAATTGCTCTCAAAAAATAAAAATAAAAAGATTTTAAAAAAAATTGGCATGTTTGTAGCGAAGACCATCAAACTAATATTAAAAGCGGGAGCCAATTAAATGATTACCTACTTCCGGTAATTCGAAGATGGCCGTCATTTTCGTAGGTAAAACTAAATAAAGTAATGAAATAACATACTCCACAACTCATTAAAACATAAATCTTGGCATATAAGTAGCGAAGACTGCCAAAAATTATATCAAAATCGGTAACTATTGCAAAATGTGCCTACTTCAGATTTTTTTGCATGATGGCGGCCATTTTCATAGGCAAATTAAGTAATGAAATAACATACTAAACGATTAAAGCCTGAAACTAGGCAGGTTAGTTGCCAAGATTACCGAAATAAGATTTAAACCAGGAGACATTGAAAAATGTTCCTACTTCCGGGTTTTTGTTCAAAAGTAATGAAATAACATACTGCTCGTTCCAATAAAACATGAAACTTGGCATGTTAGTAGACAAGACTACCAATATAATATTAAAAACGAAAGCCATTGAAAAATATACTTAGTTCCTGTAATTCCAAGATGGCCGCTGATTGAATAGGCGAAATTATGAGAATTCATGAAAAAATACGCTGAACGTTTTGATAAACGCATTAAACTTGGCATGTAAATAGCCAAGACTACCAATCTATGATTAAAATTGGGAGCCATCGCAAAATGTGTCTTTTTCCGATTGTTTCTCAAGATGGCGGCCATTTTCATAGGTATAACTTAAAGTAATGAAATAACATGTTGCACATCTCAATATTTCAACATGAAATCGGCATGTTAGCAGCCGAGACTACCAAAATAATATTAAAAGCGGGAGCCATTGAAAAATGTACCTACTTCAGATAATTCTAATATGGCCGCCAATTGATAGGCGAAACTATGAGAATTCATGAAAAAATACACTTAACCTTTTTATAAACGCATAAAATTTGGCGTGTTAATAGCCAAGACTACCAAAATATGCCTACTTCCGGTTTTTCAAGATGGCCACCATTTTTGTAGGCGAAAAAAGTACCTACTTCGGTTAATTTCAAGATGGACGCCTTTTTTACCAGTAAAACTGTACAATGGTCATTACAGAAACACATATGATTAGTATAACACGGTATTTTCATAAAAATTATGTATATAGTTTTAGGTCATCTGACCGAATGTCAGGATGACCTAATGTCATCGTGTTTTGGCCGTCGTCGTGCACCATCCACCGTGCGTCGTGCGTAAAACTATACAACAAAAGCCTACTCCTCCTAAACCCTGGAGTGAATTACATCCATATTGGGGAAGGACAATCATATTTTATATAAATGAGATAGGTCCGACCCCTAGGGGCAGGGCATTAAAAGGGGAAATTTTCTTAATTTTACCTTTAAAATCCTACTCCTTCTTCATCCTTGGATGGATTTCATCCACATTTGGTGTGAAATATCATTGGGAAAATTAATTATTTTTTTATATAAATGAGCCTGGTCCGACCCCTAGGGGCTGAGACGTGGGGCCCCAAAAGAGGAAAATTTTCTTAATTTTAGCTTTAAAATCCTACTCCTCCTTCATCCTTGGATGGATTTCATCCATATTTGGTTTGAAACATCAATGGGTAAGGCAGTAATATTTTATATAAATGAGTTAGATGTGACCCCTAGGAGCAGAGGGGCGGGGCCCGAATAGGGATAATTTTCTTAATTTTAGCTGACCCACTTCCTGTTTTCAGGTTTCGGTCTCCGCGGATCTCAATGAAAAGTGGTCTATAGGGGTTTTAAGAGATGGTGAACAACATGCAAACGTTTTCGTAAAGATTTTGGTATTCCAAGATGGCCACTGGCCAACTTCCTGTTTTAAGGTGTCGGTCTCCGATCTCAATGAAAATTGGTCTTTAAGGGTTTTAAGAGATGATGAACAACATGCAAACATGTTCGTTAAGATTTTGTATTCCAAGATGGCCGCTGTCCCACTTCCTGTTTTAAGGTTTCGGTCTCCGATCTCAATGAAAATTGGTCTATAGGGGATTTAAGGGATGGCGAACAACATGCAAACAATTTCGTAAAGATTTCTGTATTCCGAGATGGCCACTTGCTCATTTCCTGTTCTTCAAGTTTCGGTCTCCGATCTCAATGAAAATTGGTTATAGGGGTTTTAAGTGATGGCGAAAAACATGCAAATATTTTCGTAAAGATTTTAGTATTCCAAGATGGCCGCTTGGCCAACATCCTGTTTTTATATTTCTGTCACTGATTTCAATGTAAATTAGTATATAGGGGTATTAAGGGAAGCTGACCAATATGATAAAATTTTTGAAAGAATGTCCCTGGGCCAATCTCCTGTTTTCAATTTTTCGTCTGCAATTCATTGAATATAAAAGTTCCTCAAAATTTCTTCCAAGATGTTCATACACTGTGCAACTGCATTCTTGATTTGTTGCAGGTGGGGAGGGGGAGGGAGAGGGTCGTTTGAGGGATTATGCAATGGTGTCCATTACAATGAGAACTTGTTTTAGCTTTAAAATCCTACTCCTCCTTAACCCTTGAGTGGATTTCATGCATATTTTGTGTAAAACATCATAGGGGAAAGACTATGATATCTTATACAAACAAGTAAGGTCCGGCCCCTTGGGACAGAGGAGCGGGTCTCAGAAGGGGGAACTGTGATGAAGTTTGGCTTTAAAAGCCTACTCCTTAACCCTTGAGTGGATTAATGCATCCATATTTTGTGTGAAACATCACTGGGGAAGGACAATCATATTTATTATAAACGAGTTAGGTCCGACCCTTGGGGACAGAGGGGCGGGGCTCAGAATGGGGAACTTTAGGTGAGGACAATCATATCTTATAAAGGACCGAGGTAAGACCCATGGGGATAGTACAGCAGGGGTCCAAAATTCGAGCTTTGCTGAAATTTGGCCTTAAAATCCGACTCCTCCTTAATCCTTGAATGGGTTACAACCATATATTGAAGTTGAAAGACTACCAAGTTTGTTCAGCAAATGACATTTACCTATTTCAAAAACTTACAAATTCAACTAAGGAGTTCCTTGTGTTGTTTATATTAATCGTTAACCACTACTGTGACTGTCGTTTTGTGCCATGAGTCAGATGACCGTTAGGGCCCTAAGGCCCATGGGCCTCTTGTTTATTAGAGACACAACTTACATATTTGGGTAACATCTATTCATTATTTAATTCCATTTCCTGTGTTTTTAAAATGGTGACTATGTGAAAGTCGAAATTTGGATACAAGAAAGTGTTGAAGTATTGATACGTTTACATTATTTGAATGTTTATTTTCATTTCAAGTAACAATAGTAAATTACATATAATTGATAACAAAAAATAAATTAATAGATAACAGACATTAATTCCCGGTCGCTTCATAATAGCCCTTGGTGGTAATATCGAAAGGTCATAGTACATTTAAAATGATACATGTGTACGTTCATATTGTAAATACACTTTGTTATTAAATCATTCATAATGCAAAACCGGAAGTGCGTTGTTGTTTGGCAAAATAAAAGACAGATTGTTGTTTTTCTTGGGCCTGCAGATAGGGCGTTAGAATTGTACCTGCTGCCTCTATTGCATAGTAGTAAAAGGCGACTAAATTAAGGATCTTATCTTTTCTTTCATTCCTAACTGACTTTATCTTTCCTAATGCCTCACTTGGCACCGCCTCACTTTTGGCCTTGAGTTGCTCGTTCGTTTTTGTGACGTCATTTCATTGTTAGCCAATACAATCTTACTTTGATTGTCTTGGCTAACAATGAATTGACGTCACAAAAACGGCGAAGAAGACGATTCATTGAGGTCACGTCATCCTCGTTTGCTTGAGTGACACTTTTATTAGAGGCACAAAGTGGTGCAAGGGGTAAGATAAAAATAATCATTCACCCTCTTTTGGGTGAGACAGGAGATCTAAAGAATCTTACCCCACGAGCTGGGAACCTCCTGCCTCACCCCAAAGAGGATAAAAGATTCTATTAATATCAACCCTCATGAGAGATTTTGACCATCAACTCTCGGCAAGCCTCGGGTTGATTAGCAAAAAATCTTTCACTCGGGTTGAGATATCCCTGTCCGCCTGACAGGCCCATGTAAGATTCTATTAATCAATATTTTTAACGTTTGGCGTGAAATCCGCGAAAAGAAGTTTGATTCAAAGTCAGTCGGGTATTAAGATTTGCAAATTTAGTCATACATGATTTTAAACTGTTCATTTGAGATACTTGCAGAGTCGGTTGTCTTTAATTTAAACGTATTTTAGTGGTAATTATATTTCAGCGCTTTTCGCGCTTGAAACTTTGCGTTAATTGTGATAAGTGGATCAATTACTACGTCTGTGCGCTAACCTGCCCATAATATCCCTTGCACTGAAAATAAAATCTTCGGAGACCCAATGGTCATCGCACTATACTACGCTACAGTTTAGTGCGATCACCCGTCGGTCTCCGACGATGTGAAAATAAACACGTGTACAGCATGTTGACACATGGATCTGAATGTTAATAGGACGTTGATTTAAGAAAAGAAACAAACATTTCTCATATTATTTCTTCATGTCATTAATAGATAAAGTTTTTTTATTTAATTTATTTTATTTATAAGTTAAGTTTTATAAGCAACGTTACGAAAAATATTGCTTTTAGAGTGAATTAGGGCGTTAGAATTGTACCTGCTGCCCCTATTGCATGATCGTAAAAGGCGACTAAATTTAGGATCTTATCTTTTCTTTTCTTCCTCACTCACTTTATCCTTCATAATGCCTCCCTTGGCACCGCCTCACTTTTGGGCTTAAGTTGAGCGTTCGCCCCTGTGAGGAAGGCTCTGGGTTCTGTCCCCTGGCCGAGGCACACTAAAGTCTATAAAAGTGGTAGTTTCTGCTCCTGTTTAGCGCTCAGCATACAGGGGTGGGGTGTGTTGCTTGGTGTCTTCGGCGGCATGCTTCAGTGATATAGCAATTTAAAAAGGGCAACAGTTCCACTATACAAGAAGACACAACATGAATATACCGCAGTCTCCCGAGACACGCACCTCGCACAACATACACGCAGCGCACCTCACGCATGGGAGGCCGTCCGTACATGACCGTAGCTGTTAATAGGACGTTAATTAATCAAACAAACAAACAAAAGGAACATATACATGTCTAGACCGAGGTCGAACCCGGGACCCTCCGAACATTAACCAACTACTCTACAAATTGATCTAGCTATCAGATGGCCGGCGATCGACCTGATCCAGAACCGTTACACTCCTCCCTCCAGTCTTAATCATTGCACTGAAGACATAATCCTCAACTCAGGTTCGGGTATCCCCCTGATAAATATACCGCCAAGTTTCAACCAGGATTTTGTCACAGACACGTTGCGCCAATTGAATGGAAAATGTACCGCAATTGGAGCAAATAAATGCATACCTAGGCCAGATTTTGCTCCATGTACGGAGGGTATATGGGGGTTAATCGTCGACGTCCAGTGTTCGGATGGTCACGAGTAAAAATATATTATGTAATGTTGTTGTTAGAACTTATTTGGGTCGACAAATGAATACATACCATAATATCATTATATATTACATATTATATGAATATCATTGACATAAATATTTGTTTTGTAATAAACACCTGGCTTCCGCATGAACCGTATGTCTGAATACTACAATGAAATGCTCTACCTATGCACATGAATGTTGGCCTTCCGTTGATTTACTTAGTGAACATAAACTTGACCTTTTGTTGTAGTAGAGGGTGGAAATCGTCTTCTTTTTCAAAATGGAGAACAAGAAGAGAGTACATGAAGCTTATGTGAAAACAGAGACAAGAGAGGAGAAAACTGAGTTTTACGATTCCTGGAGTAAAATGTATGACGAGGTAAGATCACTAAATATGTTTATGGGTATTGAGGCAATCTTACTAATTCTGCGATAAAATTAAGAACATCAGTAAAAGGGACAGTTCAGTCTAAAGAACATTAAAATTTGCACACATATCGGAAACAAACCAGTTCTAATGGAAATTGGAAGTTGCTTTTACTGTGATATGCCGAATCCATGGCCCTTGCTGGTGGAGTAATACGTACAAATTTTGTCTAGAACTACTCAAATCTCCCTTACTGCAGTGTGTTTACCTTATTAGGTAAATTGTCTTGCCTAAAAATCATTTCCTCAGTGGTTATATTTTTCATTTGTTTAACGTACATGTACAGTGTACGTGACATTTTGTTATCAGAAACTAGGCTGGTTTTACTATAAAAGATGCAAACAACCGGGTTTGTAGTCGCGGTTTTTGGTGGAGACATAAACTCCACCTGTGGGATCGTATCTACTTTTTCCCGAAATTCCTGTGCGCTCATGTGTACATGCTTGACAGATGTAGTCCTTGGTGTTTCTAAGCTAAAAACAATTATCTGACATAACATGTCAAAATACAACGCAGGTATGAAATGGTTCATGACATGCCTTTGTACACATAAATTGTGAAATATTTATTACAATATTGCAATTAATTGGTCAGAAACATGCGTGTTACCATTAATGTTTCTAAATTGTAAGGTCCAACTTTCTGTTAGGGTTGAATTACGTTGTCAGCTTTATACGGAAACGTAAATGTATACAAGCTCACAAAATATATACTGCCCTTTATGTATGATATCTATATATATACAAATTGTAGCATCCCACCAGTCATGTTGCTAATGAATACAAAGAGTTGATTAATGGCTTCTCAGCTTCTCTGACATCTGACCCTACACCTTATCCTTGCGTTATTCAGATATGAAATAGTTTATGGCATGTATTTGCACATATAGATTGTTTTATTAATTTAATAGAATAGTAATCACAATGATGAAATGAACTTCAGTACATCATGTTACCATAGTAGTATGATAAACAATGCTCTACACTAGCCTAAACCTTAATGTTGTTTATGGTCTTAATAAGGTTAAATTATTAAATTCCGTGGTCCAGATTTCTGTAAACGCTGATTATTTTGTCAGCTTTACACAGGAAATCAATGACAGGTATATTGAAATTAAACGTAAATGAGATCTACACATTTATCCTAAGTTATAACAGGATGATGGATTTATGGTCACAGTTTTAATGGATATATATACATATGGCGGCACGGTCCATCAATAGACCATAATGGCACGCCATCAAACAAATTCAATCAAAATTGCAACACAAATTAATTGATAGATTCTGGGAAACAGTAATCCACCAATCAAGATGGCCGCCGGTCCATCAATAGACCATAATGGCAAGCCACCAATCTAATAAATTGATTGATTCTGGGAAACTATTTTCAATCAATTAAACAATAAATTCAATCAATCAATCAGATGTCAATAGGGGAAAGTAGTCGAATTTCGGACACCTTAATAGTAAAACCTTTGTATGCTTGAAACCTATCCACATACCCCCATAACTGAGGTATGAGCAGAAAGAGAATTTTCTTTTCTTGCATTTATCACATGAAACTCGACACAGATACTAAATTTGTGTTATACCAGGCAAAAGTAATCAGCAATGTATAGCTGTTCTAATTTCAGACAGGGGTGTTCATAATTCGGACATAGGGTGTTCAAATTTCGGACAGCAATTAAAAACCAATTAAAATAAGTATGATTTTCATATAAAACATATAAATTGTTACATAATCATGAATTTAATGTGAGCAAATGTATATGCATTGAAATAAAAAGTTTGTTGAGTTTGTTTAGTTAATATAATATATACCTTTTGTAACTTTCATCATATATACTCAGATTTTGGGCTCAATGTGTAAGAACCCTTAAAGGCTTTAGCTGATAAACATGTTCCCTTGTCTACTTGCACTTTTATTTCTAGGATATAACTGGTTACCCTAGTTACTAATTCTACTTTTTTATTAATTTTATAACTAAGGAAAGCTCTGAATTACTAAAATCCATTCAGAACTTTACAAATGTTACGAAAATCGAACAATATTTAAGTATTTATCGATTATTTGGACTGTTCCAAATAAGGAAATTTTCATATTAGTAATGGGTGTTCAAATTTCGGACACCAAACTTTATATAGGTATAGTGATGGTTAATTCCCACTGTATTGTTTATTTTTTACTCAAAATACAATAAAAGGATGTGTTTTAAAAAAAATAAATAAAAAGTTCAATGAACACACTGAATAAGACATGTTTGACATGGAGTTCCATATTGCGTCATTTGACCAGTTCATTTTTGTAAATTCAAACGCAGGAAAGGTCGCAGTCACATATTCACATTCAAACTTACCATACAAAATATAATGCTCACATATCTGTTCTTCAATCTTGTTAATTTCCAATTTGAAAGTAAAGCATAGGTCAGTAACAATGACTTTTTATTAAATATCTGGACTATTTCATGAGTTTTTAAGTATTTTCTTCCTACTGTCCGAAATTTGAATCCGTCCGAAATTTGACTACTTTCCCCTAGTGATCAGTGATACCGGGAAACAGATATCAACTGATTCACGTCAATATAAACAGCATATATTATCAATATGATGTCAATCAATCAATATAAATCATTAATATGTACCACGAAATCTGCCAAAGGAACGTGCTACTTTTGCCAAACGCAAACGGTTCACATTGGAACGCCGATCGACTTGACCGAAATACATAGGTCATGACCGCTAGGTAAACTCGACCCAACAGGGAATCTCGCCCCGAATGGGTAAAGTGAATCAATACGATTGCAATCGTCTCCAAGGAAGTGTTTAACTGTTACAATTAATTGTTTAATATTTAAATGATCGGTCACATTCATGCTAGCCTACATTAATTACAAATGTATGTGCGATCTCGGCAACAAAGTAAAACTCGGCCCAAGTACATTCACGATCGTCAAAATTGTTCCGAGTTGAATATGATAGGATATATCCTATAGTGAAACAGATTCAAAACAATGAAACAAATTATTAATTTCGATGCATTCAGTATGTATCACAAAAAGTATGACTTTACTTTTAATACTTTGCCAAACCATCGATCACGCCGGCGCCATGCCGGATTATGAAGTCAATGACGGAAATAAATCCATTCCCATCTAACAGAATGTATTTGAGAAATCAATCCAAAATCAGATGAAAAACATACATTAGATATAAAACAAAAGAAATGCATCGAAATTTTTGAAGAAATTGAGTGTTCAAACCATTTTTTTTCCAAATAAACTTAGCCTCTATCAAAGCTGTCATTGTACCAAGTTGTCTTCGTTTAAAAAGGGGGAATAACTCATCAGCAATTCTGACATAACTTTTTTAGGTATCACGTGCACGCCACCAAATCAACAGGTGCCCTCCGATAACCGCACTATATGGTTTATTGCCATAAGTGCTATTATAACAGGATGATATACAAACTCACAAAATATATACTGCCCTTTATGTAGAATATCAATATAGCAAACTAACCAGTCAGGTTGCTTATAAATACAGTAGTTGTGTTTTATGGCATTCTCAGCATCTATAGCAAGCGTTGACATCTGGAGCTAGCCCCTACACCTTATCGCACTATGGTGTGTACCTGACACGGTGTTAGGGAAGGGAAGGGACTATATCTCTAATGAGGAGGAGGGGAATCCAAATGGCAATTTGTAGGGAAGGAATTTAGCTAAATTTACAGTCGAATTCAATACAGGGGTTCAACTCACCTAAAGCTCCTGGCACATAAAAGTACATGCCGCTTCCTAGGGAAACCCAAATTTACACATAATACCTGATATTATTGAAGAAGAATAAAAATGGCATCACATTCCTACTTTCCAATACCCTATATTGAGTCACTTCAATGGAAGCCTACTTCCATTATGGACTAAATCTGAATTTTTTACACTTGGAATGAAAAGTTTAAGTAATTGACATTGATAGTTTCAGTACAGAATAGCTTGGGTGGACATCGGATTAAACATAAGTGCTACCAGTCAACAAGTGATATAGGTGTATTGATTACAGAAGACATAATAAGATTAATCAAAACTTCTCCTCCACAATTTTACCTCCTACAACCATGCTGACCAAAGACATATCTTACACAATGCAACTAGATGTAATGTATATATGCTTGAAAAAGAGTGATGTATGCTATTCATGTATTGCTTATAACCAGGGTATCGATTTATTCTACATGGTATTTCCAGTTCTTCGATTTTCGTTTTAAACATCTTTTATCCAGATCCCTTTTCATCAAAAACATGTGATAAAGCCTTCACCTTTTAGTACCTACAGTACTTTGATTTGAAACTTATTTCAAAATTGGCGGAATAGCATAATGTAAAATTTCAAGAAATCGTTTCATATGTGGACATGAAGCTTCTTTGCTTCGTACTCATATGATGAGAACCGTACTCACTTAACATTATGCAGTACAGTCGGTATTTAAATAGTTGTTGTTTAAATGCATTTGAGAATATTCTTCAAAATTTAGCATCGCATGTATACGAAGTATCTGAATTTCTGTGTTATCAAGGAAATGAGTGAGGATGGATATAAGGGACCTGCAATTACTGCTGATGTCACACGTGATCTGTTTCCGAATGGACGGGAGAATGTATACATACTTGACGTGGCCGCAGGCACAGGCATGGTTGGCGAGAGGGTATGATTCGATAGAGCATTCTTTATATTACTAGCTGGATACGGGAAGGTAGGATTTGATAGAGCATTACGAGAAGGTAGGATTTGATAGAGTATCCTATATATCACTAGGACACGAGAAGGTAGGATTTGATAGAGCATTACGAGAAGCTAGGATTTGATAGAGCATTACGAGAAGGTAGGATTTGATAGAGCATTACGAGAAGGTAGGATTCGATAGAGTATCCTACATATCACTAGGACACGAGAAGGTAGGATTCGATAGAGTATCCTATATATCACTAGGACACGAGAAGGTAGGATTCGATAGAGTATCCTATATATCACTAGGACACGAGAAGGTAGGATTCGATAGGGCATGTCTCTAGTAATAAGTCATGATACGTATAGTAAATTATTGTCTGCCTTTACATCTGAAAAAGTACGACTGCAGTTGGTTGGTCTGTTGATTATGTAAACGTCCTATTATTGTAGCGTGTCTGCGATGCATGTAGTATATTATTGTTGTGTGTCTTTGTTCGTTTAACTCACACTAATGAAGGAAATTTCGTTTCATCATTTCATAATTTATTGAATAGACGTAACTACTTTACCATTATTTTCCAAATTTCCACAATAAAGTTTAAAAAATAACATAGTTATGTATTTATCTTAATAAATTACACAATGTATTACAAGGATGGTTTATATTTACTTACGCATTATATGTTAATCGGATGAGGTGATACCACAGCTCTCTACACACCGCATACATGTGAGGCCGTACATACATGACATTGGCCGTTAATAGGACGTGAGTTAATCAACCAGACTAACAAACAAATATGACGTTAAACTAAGATTGCATTTGTGGTCGAAACGCACTTCTGTTTTACGTACCGAAGATGAATTAAAATAAGTAAGTTGTACTCGTATATAGTTTGGTATTAATCCTGTGTATGCTGTCGATAAACATTTTCGTGTATATTGCCAGTGTTGTAGGTCAATAAGACAATTTGTACCACATTGGTTTGGAAACAAAGGATTTCAAATGTTTTCCCTCCCTCGTAAAACATCTTTTATAATTATTTCCAGTTAATAAAGCACGGTTTTGTCAAAGTGGACGCTTTAGATCCATCTCAAGGAATGTTGGATGAAGCGCGTGAAAAGGGGGTATACCAAAAGTTCATCTGTGCATATTTTGATGGAAAAGAACAAAATATACCACCAGGTGAGTGGATAAGTCGAAACCAAAAAATAAACAAACTTTTCCGAAAACTCTACACTCTGTTGAATCATATTTTTTTTAAATACAATATCAGTATTCATATACATATAAATGGGACTAATTACTTTACCACGTGATACCCGATAATGTCTGTGGGAGACTAGTATACCCAATGTGGATGGAACGTAACTCTTTGTAATTTTCCCGCTGAAATGACGTTAACGCGGTATATTAACGTCATTACATTACCAATAGAAACAAAACTCTCGGACCAATGTTATCAGGTATCACCCGCTACATCAATTATTGCATTAATTTCAAATTATGTACGTATACCGGTATATACATTGTATGTTTAGTGTACAAATGAAATCTTATCATTTTCTTTTCTTTTAACTACTTTCCTACGTCCTAACGTCTCTTGAGCATCGCCTTACTTTTGGCCACGAGTTGAACATTCGCCCCAATCAAGAAGACTATGTGGTCTGTCCCCAGGCCGAAACACGCCATAGTCAATAAAAGTGATGGATTCTGTCCCTACTTAGCGCTCAGCATAAATGGAGAGGGACGACTGATTTGCGTGTTGTAATAATACTGTGACTGATGGGATATGTTTGTTCAGTTTCTTCAGCTGCATGCTTTATTGCATTTGCACTATACAGGGGAATCAGCTCTGATATGAAACATACTGTACACATGAGATGCTGTCCTTAATGAGTCGGACTAGTAATGCGACACGAATAAACCAAACCTACCCTGAAGTGAACCTGCTTGGTATACATGAACTAGCACGCCCAACCTAGTTAACCACACCGAATCATACCAAACTTCCCCATTGTTAGTATGATGTAACCGGTAGGTGTCTTTGGCGGCATGTGCCAGCGAGAAAGCACTATCAAAAGGACAGTTTATTAAACGGAACTAGGAACTCGCAACCAACTTAAGCCCTCTTAGGATTATTCCATTAAGACCTTCATTCCTGTTTCCATCCATAGATACCTACGACGCTGTCGTCATTTGCGGAGGCTGTACCAACATGCATCTGCCGTGCGATTGCCTGCGAGAGGTCGTGCGTCTCGTTAAACCAGGTAATGCATATATTTACTCACTCACCTATTAGTCTAATTAGTATTGACTTCCGCCTCCTACTTCCTGCCGAGCATTTCCAAGTGCATTCTTTCTTTTCTATGTGTACTTTATATATTATGTGACACATGATTACTTCAACATCCTATAGTGAAATTCGGAGCTGTAACTAACGGCAGATTACTAAATGTATTAGGGACAGTTTTCATATCCCGAAGGATTTTTATTAGACTATTTGATAAATGAAATATTTCAATGTATAATTCCATTGGTTAATTCAAGGGATTCTTTTTTTCCGAATCAATACACAACGTCAATGTTTCTAATTTATTACTTTATTTTGTTTTATTTTGCTTTCCTTATTTTGTTAATCTCAATCTTGTGTAAATAGAGGTTACACAATGAGTGGTTGTTAAAGAGTTAGTTTTTTAAAGTTACAAGCTCGTGTCTTTTTGTAACTTTTAAAAAAATAACTTACGAGTGTGGAATAAATTCAATATTCAACAACCACGAGTAGTGTGACCTGTTTCTACCACAATCATATTTGTTTTTAGTCGATATAAATACGGCGGATATACAGCGTAGATACGGTTACGTGTATTTACCGAAATATGCAAATAAGGTGTAGTAATATTTTCATCAGCAAAAAGATACTAATCAGTAATCAAAAGTCATCGTTTGATAAAGAATTCATCGATATCAAAATATTCTAATTGGTAACATCTTTAGGGTTAAATAATACTTATTTAACGTCTTATTAAGTTACAAATTTTCATAGTTGCTTCCGGGAAATAATACTCAATGTTGGACTACATGTATAAATATAAAAGCATTCGCACGACACGGCATCGTCTATTTCCCGCCAAATAATCATCAAGCCATTACCATCAAGATCAATTTCGTTTCATAGACGTTAAATGTACGCAACTCCTCAGTGAAATTCGTGTCCGTCAAGATGTATTATTAACACATAAGGTTAATTTAACATGTATGAAAACGTCACGTATTTTGACACAACGACCACGACGCATACGCTTTCCAACACCAGTTTGGACGTCAAGCGGCGATCACAAAATAGAATGATGTCATTTGATTCTTGATGACGTTGACAATGATGACGTGACACTGAGAAATAAGTAGCTCGGTCAAAGTTAGTCGTGTCAGCCAATCAGAATGCGTACAGAGTTAATACCAAGTTTGGTATAAACAAAAATATTAACCAACAGCTGCAGTGTTTAATTAATGTCTAGAGTTGAATAACACCGCCTATTGTGGTAGAAATACTATTTTAGATGACGTGACACTGAGAAATAAGTAGCTTGGTCAAAGTTCATCGTGTCAGCAAATCAGACTGCGTACAAAGTTAATACCACGTGTGGTATAAAAAAATTGTTAATCAACAGCTGCAGTGTTTAATTAATGTCCTGAGAGTTGAATAACCCTGCCTATTGTGGTAGAAGTTCTATTTAAGTTTGTGTTTCTGTTTCCGGTAGATCATTTTCTATAGGGATTAACTCAATTTATGAGGTGAGTGTATGTGAGTTAGATATACTTCGCTATGTTTTGTTTCTATATCAGACCTATCTCATTTATATATTGCAGGTGGCTATTTTGTAATGGCCACTCGACCCTTCCACCTTACGACGGTGGATGAGTACAAGGGACGGTTTGAAAATCTGATTGATCAGATAGAAAGCGAGGGGAAATGGACAAAGATCCGAAAGGAAACTGTACCTGGATATCACGGAGAACACGAGGGCATTGTTTTTGTTTACAAAATTAACTAAGACATAGCTTTACGCCAAAATGAAGGCGTCCGTGGTAAAGAAGATAAATGCAATTTTTAATATTCTCATCTAGCGCGTTTCCAATAAGAGTACAAATGTAATAGGAACACACCGTATTGTAAATTGGCAGGTTCGGAAATGAAATAAAATTGAATTGCCAATGATGCTGTGTGACAAACAATTTGATAAAATGAACGCCTATTAAAAGTCAAGGTCATTAAGGACGGTGCACAAATGACGGCCGAAAGTGAGACATTGTGATGCATTGACAGCAACAGGTACAAATCTATTATAACTGCGTAGGGTTTGTTTTGTGTTGTCTTCGGTGGTATGTTTCAGTGAAATAGCAGTATAAAAGCTCGGGAGTTTCACTATACAAGTAGACACAACCCGAATATACGGCAGCCTCCAAGAACATGCACCTCGTATACCGCACATGCAAGACTATAAGACTCTTTCATATGTGGATATGAAGGATAGGAATATTCTACCCGAGGGTCACAAAATGTAGTAAAACCCGAGGCTTGCCGAGGGTTTTTCAACATTTTGTGATCCCGATGGTAGAATATCCCTATCCTTCATATCCACTTATGAAAGAGTATTTTTCTTTCATACCTCGACATTTTATTGCAATTTAACAAATATAATATTCCGCCACTTTGGAATAAATACGAAGAAGTCCATGGCTGAAAGTCAATTTTTCATACAGGAAAATTACGTGACATTTTCAACAAAAAAAACCATTGTTTGCATCTTTTATAGTAAAACCAGTCAAGTTTGTGGAAAAAAATGTTGAAATTATACCGAGGAAATAGAAATTTTGTTGACGCCGTGACATCACGAGGCTTTATTGCATGGGTAGCCATGCAATACAGCCGCAGGCGACATGAGTGTATTGCCCTGGTCCAGCCAGTATTGCGCCCGTAGGTATGAAAGAAAACATATCCACGGAAGGCCGTCCTTACTAGTGTATGTGGGGTGTTGTGTTTTTATTTTGGGGACTGCAGTATGTCTTATTAAAAGTTGTCTTCTTGTAATAGCGAAACTCCGACGAAAACCATCTGGCACCATATGTTGCAACACCATTTGCAATAACTTCCGACATACTTACATTTGATTATAGTGTGTCCTTGTAAGGAGGATTCTGGGTATGTTCCCTAACCAAGACAGACCATAGTCTATAACGGATTAGCAGTAGTTTATTTTCATGCATAACGTTCAACATAAATGAAGTGTGGCCGGGTGTTGAGCGCAGGTCGATGTCGTTTGCAACATCCGTCAGTAAAATGGGACTTTAAAATAATCAAGAGCTCTCATTATTAATTTAAAAAACAATACGGAAATACCACAGAACACATCGCATGCACGGGAGCATTCTAAGTTGTTAATAATACCTTCAGTCTAATGAATATATGTCATAAATGGGTGAACATTTTGACATGTTCTTTATCTGAAATAATCTATTGAAAAGCATCAACCATGAGTAAATAAGAAGTGATTATCATTCAAATGCACGGACAAAATACTATCATGATGAAACATATATGCAAAAATCACTTTATAATTACTAACAACAATGTACAAATGTGAATTGATATTGCAGCTTATAACTTGGCTTCATATCTCATCGTTCATTTTCTCTCATACCTACGGATGTTATACTGGCTGGTCTCTAATGTCTACGGGTATAATACTGGCTGGTCTCTCATATCTACGGTTTTAATACTGGCTGATCTCTCATACCTACCGGTTTAATACTGGCTGGTGTCTCATACCTACGGGTGTCGCCTCAGGTTGTATTACAAGGCTACCCATGCAATAAAGCCTCATGACGTCATGGCGTAAACCATATTACTATATTCTCGGTAAAATGTTAATATTTTTTTCAGAAACTAGACAGGTTTTACTTTGAAAGGTGCAAACACCGTTAATCACGTAACTTTGCAAGCATGAAGAATTGCCTCGCAGTCGCGGTTATCATCGAACTTTCAAAATGGCAGGATGTTGTAGTTGTAACATTGCAATAGAATATATGAATGAAAATAAGTTTATATGAAGGGTAGGGATATTTTACCTTGGCGTCGTAAAATGTTTCAAAAACAACATTTTGTGACCCTCTGGTAGAATATCCCTATCCTGAAAGAGTCTTATAATATCTAATGAATGGTATAATCTGTCAACTGGTCATATTCTGATTTTAAGTTATTTTGTTTGTTTATGAGATAACCTTTGAACAACACCTACATTGCATGCAGTTTGTCATAATTGTTTCTAATGTTCCACTGCATGAAATCGTAAAAGGGGACAAAATTTGTGATCATAATCTCGTGACCTACCTATATCAAAATACTTTAAAGTTATGTCATAAGTTGGCGAAAATTTTTACATGTTATTTGTTCTTCAGTTTTCTATTGAAAGCTATAAGGTTTGATGAATTAAGTTGTGAAAACTATTCAAATGGACAGACAAAGATGTAAGATACCTTATAAACGTTAGTTCATGCACTGTAAATTTATTATTTTTAATGCCTTATGTATGTTTACACCTGCAGATCATATGTACTAATTCCACTGCACTGTGAATATACATTTGTAATGATTTTGGCAGTACTGTCAGAAATCATTTTCAATTCTTATCTTTACTTTTAGAAGTAACACCTATGCATTTTAAGTATTACAATTCTCGAAATGGTGGTGAATAAGATATCAATTAATACAATTTACTTCAACAGTTTTACAGTGATATTGGAAAGTAAATTCTGCAAACAAGTTTTCATCTTAACATACATAAAGCATTTAAGCAATACCTTTTATAGTGCAAAAATCTGTGTTCAACTGATTTCGTTTTTTCATTTGGCATAATCCTTCATGTCTGAGCCTTTGAATGATTAATTTCACAACTTAACTCATCAAATCCTATGGTTTTAATTAAATTACTGCAGTAAAAAAGAGCATGTCAAACTTTTCGCCCCGTTATGGCACATTAGACTTTAACATTAGATATAGAATGAAGAGAAGTAATTCATCTATACATACATAAATTCTAACAATGCGTCACACTCGTTCAATATGCTTCTTAAATACGGCTTAGATTAATGTATGTTGTACATAACATACCATAAGACTCTTTTATGTGTGGATATGAAGGATTAAGATATTCTACCGTATCATTCAAATCCACATATAGAAAAGTTGGTTTTTTTTTTTTTTTTTTTTTTTTCTTCATATCTCAACCTTTAATTGCAGCTTAACAAATATGATAACAACCATTTTGAAAAGTTCGGAAAAAACGTGACCTTAAGTCAGTTCTAAATACAAATGTACATAAAAAATTGTGATATTTTCAACGCACATCCTGTTGTTTGCAACAGATCAGATCAGCCAGTATAACACCCGTAGGTATAAGAGAATAAATACATATATTCTGGTTGATAAGTTTCAGTTAATCCCGATAGCTCCTGTGTTATCTTGGGTATCCTTGAGAAAATAAATATACGCAAAATTATGTATAGAAGTTTGTGGTCTAGTTAAGACATCTATTATTTAGGTAATTTTACAATATCTCCTCAGTTACAATGGACACTTCGTCAAAATTTACTTTCCCTTCGGTTCAACAACTTCAAAGCCATTCTTATCAAAATCATACTTTAATTTTTCATTTAATGGTTTATTCATGCTTCAGTTAATCTTTTCCTGACAGCCTCATTTTTCTATATGTGAACGATGGCAAAGGACTAGGTAAAGTATTGTTTTTTGCACCAATCCGTCAAACTGTGATCAAATTGTCTCCTTTCAAATATATAGTCTACATTCTAATTGCACTGATATGAAAACTGCGTGTCATTGCAATGATAATCAACCAAATATGAATGTTTTGTTAATATTGGCCAGTTTTTGTAGACGTTTTAGCGGTATTTAGTATAAGTTAATCTTTGGCTTTGGGGATAAAAATGGCCCAAACTATTCATAGTCCTTTACTGATATTTAACTCTCTTTATGAGGTACAAAGTAAAATTTTAATCATGAAATGATTTCTAAATTTACACGAGTTTTGGCACAACATACAAGTCAAGTGTCATTCAAATTAATTTATTCTACTCAAGTTCTATCACGAACACATTCAACGGACTATCGTATTGATAAAGACAAAAGTCTGTCAAAATTTATTTTAAGCTACTCAAATTTGGATATTTCAAAATGAAATATCTCTGTATATAATCATCAATCAAATCGACCCAGATGTCCAACTCATGTGAGGTCGTATTTGCATAATCTAATGTTGAATACCGTGAAAAGCCGTTTATGTTTATTTAGGCGGTAGTTTCCTCACTGTAAAGTACATAGCGTTTTAGTCACTATAAGGAAATCCTGATATTGCTTAGTTAGCAGAATAACCAGCTTTTTTAGGGATTGGTTCCAGCGTATTTTTCATTTTTATACCCACTATTTGCAAAGTATAAACAGTTTGTATCTATCATGGATTTAAAATAATTCTAAGAAAAGATCTCGAAATATTCTAAATTATCAGTTTGATATGATTTTTTCTAACAAAGAAATAAGCGTGTTTACTAACTACATTCAAAACAGAAATTAACAATTGTACTAACGCTATCTAGAATTTATTGAACTTTCATGACAAATCCAAGGGCCCATCTGTCGATCGTAAAAATGGCGGAGTTGCCAATCTCTTTTATATATGTTTATGCACTATGACTCCACACATTTTTGTGTGTTTGCAATTAAAGGAGCCGCGATGACCAGGGCTTATTTCTAATGTGATGACATTAAAATATCTAACTAACACTAAAATGCTCAGTCTGACATGTTCTACCAGCCGGAGTTCTACGCAAGGACAAGAACCAATGCCACAAGTAAGCAAACAAAATTCGCGAGGAGAAGACAGACATTCTATATTAGAAAGAGTAATAATCACATAATTGATATGTTTACGGGAGTCAGGGAGGGTTTGAGGCGGGGTATAGGTTCAGGGTGTTTCAGAAAACACAACCAATGTTAATGCTTAATAAAACCCAAACACAGAAAAGTCCAGATATATATTTTAGACAATTCTGACAGGTATATTCATACAATTTGATTGGAAGGTGCGGATAAACGCATACAGCTCATATGCCACATATAAAGTACTTCTGTAGTTTCAAAGGTTTGCAAAGAGATTAAAACTGGAATATTGGTATAAGGAAAACATTTTCTTGATTCTATGTCACATTTAGGTACAGTTACCTGCTTAAAATTCACTCGTGATGCAGTACTAGTCTCATCGTCAAAAATAAGATGTTTGCTACAATAACCCGTGTATTATTGTTTCCGATGATGGCACTAATGACATTATATTGTTTCATTATGAAATTCTAGCAGTACCTAATTGTATCCCAACAGATATTGATATCGTTTACTCTCCATAATGTAGTAATTCATGCAATAATATTTTTTCGCGAAGAACAGTTTTATAGTCGGGACATGTTCTTTTGGACACCCTGTATAAGGTTTCTGCGGCGCCAGTTATAGTTTTTCATAAATTCACAAAATAATTCATTAAAGATCATAGTACACAAAGCGGATAAATCGGCAAAAAACAGTAATGTTTAAAAACAAAAGTATCATTACCTAGTTACAATGTAGCTCGTCTCTCGAAAAGAGTTGGGTTTATGGAATCACCCTGGCGTCGGCGTCTGTTAAAATTTTAGTGTAAGTGTCAAAATACTGGACTGTTGTCGATTATACGGTTTGACTGGTTGAACCTAGTTGTTCTTTTATTAATTAAAGACGGATCTGACGTTTTATATTGTTTTATATGCGCTTTGACAAAGCCCTCACAGGCCTGTATGAAAAAAAGCAAGTGCGTCAGGATTTATACTTGAAATAATGACTTTAACACACGGTCGAACCAGTTGTTCTAAATAACCGAAAACGGACCTGTTATCTGTGACTGGCTTTGATTTCTCGCTTATTGGTTAATACACGGTCATAGTTTTAGAAACGTCAGGTTATTTTTTTCTATAACGTCAATACCGAAACGTTGAGATCTTCAGGGTGACGTTCTTCTTGTAATTAACTTGCATATGCCCTGCAGGTAGGACGTGAAAATGTACCTGCTACCCTTATTGCATGATCGTAAAAGGCGACTAAATTTATGATATTATCTTTTCTTTCTTTCTAATTTACTTCCTTCTTCCTAACGTCTTCCTTTTGACAACACCTCACTTTTGGCCTTCGGTTGAGCGCTCGCTTCTAGGAGGAAGGTCCTGGGTCCTGTCCCCTAGCCGAGACACACCCAAAGTCCAAAAGTGGTAGTTGCTTCTCTTAGCATTAAAGGAGTGGGACGTCAGTAGCATGAGACCGGGTTGGGTTGGTTCCTTGGTTCTTCAGCGGCATGCTTCAGTGATAAAGCACTATAAAAACAGCAAGAGCTCCACAATACAAGAAGGCACAACACGAATATACGGCAGTCTCCCACACTTCATACACGTACGCACTACGCCGCATATATGGGGCCGTCCTTACATGGCCCTGACTATTAATGGGACGCCAATTTAATCAAACAAACAATATGTTTTGACATTTTTCAAATGAAGTACATATCTAATATAAAAATTAAGGACCTTTGATTCAGTCCATATGTTGCTATACCACATTGGTAGAATCTATAATAATGACCCCTGGTGCATGTGGGTCTCAACAATGGTCCATAATTGATATAAGTGTTGTGGTCGGTATGAAAATCATTTTACTTTAAAGGAGAAAGGAAAGGCTAATTGGCCGAAATTATCAGATTAAGGTTTTAGTGTTAGTCGTGAAATGCAGTTATATATGCGTAAAAACCATTATTGATTTACTACATAATTGATTAATTTTATGCGTTGTGAAAGGTGTGAACAGTCATTTTAAGCAAAAAATGTTGGGTTCGAAGAATTTCCAAGAGGCCAGATGGGCCTAAATTACAGGTTGGGGATCTGTTGCGTGAAATGTATAGTTATCCGTTACGATGATGCTCTCGCATGTCTTTAAAGGTTGTCTGAGATGAGATTTACTGTTTTCAATTAGCTATATAATGTATGCTCTTACGATAAACCATAGAGGAATACCAACACCAAGCTATATATCCATACCGGTCAATTGTCATTATAAAATAGACTGTACATGCCACGTCAATGTACTTTGAAATCAATTTGGTGTATATATAATTTAAGAGATGATAATATCTGTTGTAAGTATTATAATGTAGAATATAATTAATTTCGGTTGTAGAATCTTTTCTGAAATTATTTCATTAATGGTCATATCATACATGTATGTAGACGAGTAACGCTGGAAGATAATTAAGAGGTCCATTACAGAGGCATGTAAAGAGAAATGACCATAAGGTGCTTGGTTAGCTATATAATTATGATATAATGACCACAGGCAAGGCCACTCATCATAAAATCTACACGTTGTACATCTGAAGTTTTATTTCTTTGAGATTGTTGATGTACAACCCACAATGAGTTGTTTTCGGTCGTCCGAGACTTCGTCGTTTGTCCAGCGTAGTCCGTCACAAATAGACCATACTTTCGACTTCTTCTTCGATGAAAAAACTCCAATATTTTGCACAAACTTTCCATAGCCTAAATTGAACTAAAATTATTCATTACATGATCCTAAACCCCATGGGCCTGAGGGGCAGGGTCAAAAGTGGTAAAATTCACGGAAACTTCACAAATTGCCTTCAATCAAATATCGCGTATACCATTGAACATCCTCGATACACCAGGGGTTCCGATCACTTAGAATCTCTATACCCTTGGACTATCTCATAGAGAAATTGAAGGCAGCTCAGCGGAAAACATTTGTCCGATCACAGGCGGCCCCATAGGCCAGCAAAGATTTCCTTTGAAGACTACAGAGAGGGCGACGCCTAACATCAAAGCCACATAGTCAACCACAGTGTACAGTTATACGGCTCTTTTGATGTACATCAAACGACTAAATTACCTTATCTGCTCCGTTGCCTCCAGTTTTATTATGAGATAGTCTAGGGGTGTAGAGATCGTAAGTGATCGGAACACCTGCAGTACCAAGGATGACCATTATATTGAAGCCCTTTAGCAGAAACACCCTTTTTTCCCAGTCAGCTACTTTAAATATGTCGAGATCTTTTTGGAGGGTTTCTGGATCTTTTTTCCGATGTACATTGTAATGGTTATGTAAGCTTGGGCCGAGAACAGACCCCTGGGGCCAGGACTCGACAAGGAGTGGAAAGTTTACCGAACTGTACGCGTCACGGGTGACAGATTGAGATTCCTGTTTGAAAAAACTATATAAATGTAAGGCTCTATCGACCCGCGTACACGCACGTACAATATATAAATGTACATTTCACAACATTTGTGCACGTGTACATGTACAACGTAGTATATTAATTGAGCATAATTTCAACTTGAAAACCGCGCACGGAAAATAATGTCCAAAGTGTCTACCTATATGATGTTAGTGTGAATTTATTATTGTGTTGGCTTTCAGCAAAGATTTATATATAGTTACATTTGCTTTCTGGCAGTAAAAATTACTGCTTAGGGCGTTTGCACTTATATAAATTAGTGGCACTTAGCAAATCATTTGATTCTTCTTGGTAATACATAATGAACATTGTATATGTAGCAATTAATATTTACATGTACATGTATACTTGTACATTAATATGTACATGTACATACATTACATGTATGTACAAGTCATGTTTCGATAAGAAATGCATATAACTTCTTACATATAAAAATGACCTAATTGTAGGGTGTGCATGTACGTGTATATGAAAATGATCACTTACAAATCCTTGCTTCTGACAACCAGAGACATAGGACAACTTGCAAAGCTTTCGACAAGAAATCTCCACTGAAACCCAACTCATTCTCACTATTGACGACCTCGCCAAAAACATTTAATTGACAATGGTGCGTGTCTTGGAAGGCTGTGGTATATTCGTGCTGTACCTTTTTATAGTGATATAAGTATATTACTAAAGACATCAAGCAACACGTACACCCTACCCGGTCACATCAAGTCCGCTAAATCTGACGGGAAAAGGCCTTATAATATAGGTTTAGCTAGGCACATGCTACTGACAGCGGGCGAACCAGTCGTCTCACATTGTGCTGAGCGCTAAGAGCATTAATCATACCTCGTGTCAGGCGGTGTCAAGGGAGACGTTTCGAAGAAGAAAATAAGTAGAAAAAAGATAAGAACCTAAATTTAGTTGTTCGATCATGCGATAGGGGCAGCACGTACTATTCTACTGAAAAATGAAGAAATGATTTAGGAACTATAATATGTATCCACTGCCTTGTATGTTGTTCACTATGCTGGAAAGCGTTTTCGCATGCGTAATGTAGAAAATTTAGTTATAACAGAAACATTCAACAAGAAAAAGGCACTTAATCATTGAAATATGCGATAATTTTATTAACTGAATCCAGTTTTAGCTCTGTTTCTCGTTTAGATATATATCTGTTTGAATATATAACACGAAAATCACACTTTTCAACCAGAATATGACAAACCCGCCTATATTGTGCGCGAAATACAGGACAGAGTATAATACAATAAAACATCAATTTTGCTTCTAGATACGCATTGGTGAAACACTCTACTGTTCCGTGGGCAACTTGTATTTTTGAATTCTTGCCCGTGAGTTGAACACCGAGCAAATATTTATCACGTACGCTCCCCAAACGACATTTTTCTATGTAAGAAAAGTGTTTCCACGAGCGTAAATAGCGTAGTTCGGTTTGTACGACTAGCTATGTTAGGAGCCACCCAGGAGGACATAGGACACACACGGCACAAGTCTTCAGAGAGACAAGAAAATCGTCGCGACTCAGAACAAATGCCGACACAGTCATCTACACACTGTATTGACTGAATCCGTATTCTATCGCTCGCCACACCATCGATTTTAAACGCGAACAACCGAATAGCGTGTCTTGAAGCTGTGGTATATCTGCTGTTGCGGAGAGATATCGGCCTTTGAAAATAGTGAATATTTGCGTTGATATTAAATAAAGGTATATATTCTAAACTAGAAATGAATCAATCTAAGCTAAATAAAAACACGAACGAAAAACAACCCCCCACGGTCACATAGAGTTCTAAAAGACTCCGCTAGAATCTGTACGAGGATAAATAAAATATCGAGCGCGAATATATATTTATGATTATATAAGCTGCACGTGTTCTTGTTCAGCAATGCTACTTTCCTGATCAGTCTAGAGGCGAAACCTAAAATTTCGCGAGACTCACATCAATTGCGTGCTGGACAGCGAAAACGCTTTCCAGCATAGTGAACAACATACAGGCAGTGGATACATAATATAGTTCCTAAATCATTTCTTCATTTTCAGTAGAATAGTACGTGCTGCCCTATCGCATGATCGAACAACTAAATTTAGGTTCTTATCTTTTTTCTACTATATTTCTTCTTCGAAACGTCTCCCTGACACCGCCTGACACGAGGTATGATTAATGCTCTTAGCGCTCAGCACAATGTGAGACGACTGGTTCGCCCGCTGTCAGTAGCATGTGCCTAGCTAAACCTATATTATAAGGCCTTTTCCCGTCAGATTTAGCGGACTTGATGTGACCGGGTAGGGTGTACGTGTTGCTGGATGTCTTTAGTAATATACTTATATCACTATAAAAAGGACAGCACGAATATACCACAGCCTTCCAAGACACGCACCATTGTCAATTAATGTTTTTGGCGAGGTCGTCAATAGTGAGAATGAGTTGGGTTTCAGTGGAGATTTCTTGTCGAAAGCTTTGCAAGTTGTCCTATGCTCTGGTTGTCAACAGCAAGGATTTGTAAGTGATCATTTTCATATACCGTTCATGCACACCCTACAATTAGGTCATTTTTATATGTAAGAAGTTATATGCATTTCTTATCGAAACATGACTTGTACATAACATGTAATGTATGTACATGTACATATTAATGTACAAGTATACATGTACATGTAAATATTAATTGCTACATATAACAATGTTCATTATGTATTACCAAGAAGAATCAAATGATTTGCTAAGTGCCACTATTTATATAAGTGCAAACGCCCTAAGCAGTAATTTTTACTGCCAGAAAGCAAATGTAACTAATATATAAATCTTTGCTGAAAGCCAACACAATAATAAATTCACACTAACATCATATAGGTAGACACTTTGGACATTATTTTCCGTGCGCGGTTTTTCAAGTTGAAATTATGCACAATTAATAAACTACGTTGTACATATACACGTGCATAAATGTTGTGAAATGTACATTTATATATTGTACGTGCGTGTACGCGTGTCGATAGAGCCTTACATTTTATTAGTTTTCAAACAGGAATCTCAATCTGTCACCCGTGACGCGTACAGTTCGGTAAACTTTCCACTCCTAGTCGAGTCCTGGCCCCAGGGGTCTGTTCTCGGCCCAAGCTTACATAACCATTACAATGTACATCGGAAAAAAGATTCAGAAACCCTCCAAAATGATCTCGACATATTTAAAGTAGCTGACTGGGAAAAAAGTGGTTTCTGCTAAAGGGCTTCAATATAATGGTCATCCTTGGTACTGCAGGTGTTCCGATCACTTACGATCTCTACACCCCTAGACATCTCATAATAAAACTGGAGGCAACGGAGCAGATAAGGTAATTTAGTCGTTTGATGTACATCAAAAGAGCCGTATAACTGTACACTGTGGTTGACTATTGGCTTTGATGTTAGGCGTCGCCCTCTCTGTAGTCTTCAAAGGAAATCTTTGCTGGCCTATGGGGCCGCTGTGATCGGACAAATGTTTCCGCTGAGCTGCCTTCAATTTCTCTATGAGATAGTCCAAGGGTATAGAGATTCTAAGTGATCGGAACCCCTGGTGTATCGAGGATGTTCAATGGTATACGCGATATTTGATTGAAGGCAATTTGTGAAGTTTCCGTGAATTTTACCACTTTTGACCCTGCCCCTCAGGCCCATGGGTTTAGGATCATGTAATGAATAATTTTAGTTCAATTTAGGCTATGGAAAGTTTGTGCAAAATATTGGAGTTTTTTCATCGAAGAAGAAGTCGAAAGTATGGTCTATTTGTGACGGACTACGCTGGACATAACGACGAAGTCTCGGACGACCGAAAACAACTCATTGTGGTTGTACATCAACAATCTCAAAGAAATAAAACTTCAGATGTACAACGTGTAGATTTTATGATGAGTGCCTTGCCTGTGGTCATTATATCATAATTATATAGCTAACCAAGCACTTATGGTCATTTCTCTTTACATGCCTCTGTAATGGACCTCTTAATTATCTTCCAGCGTTACTCGTCTACATACATGTATGATATGACCATTAATAAAAACTTTTCAGAAAAGATTCTACAACCGAAATTAATTATGTTCTACATTATGATACTTACAACAGATAGTATCATCTCTTAAATTATACACAAATTGATTTCAAAGTACATTGACGTGGCATGTACAGTCTATTTTATAATGACAATTGACCGGTATGGATATAGCTTGGTTTTGGTATTCCTCTATGGTTTATTGTAAGTGCATACATTATACAGCTGATTCAGAACAGCAAATCTCATCTCAGACAGCCTTTAAAGACATGCGAGAGCATCATCGTAACGGATAACTATAAATTTCACGCAATAGATCCCCAACCTGTAAATTAGGCCCATCTGGCCTCTTGGAAATTCTTCGAACCCAACATTTTTTGCTTAAAATGATTGTTCACACCTTTCACAACGCATAAAATTAATTAATTATGTAGTAAATCAATAATGGTTTTTACGCATATATAATAGCATTTCACGACTAACACTAAAACCTTAATCTGATAATTTCGGCCAATTAGCCTTTCTCCTTTAAAGTAAAATGATTTTCATACCGACCACAATACTTTTATCAATTATGGACCATTGTTGAGACCCACATGCACCAGGGGTCATTATTATAGATTCTACCAATGTGGTATAGCTACATATGGACTGAATCAGAATTCCTTAATTTTTATATTAGATATGTACTTCATTTGAAAAATGTCAAAACATGTTGTTTGTTTGATTAAATTGACGTCCCATTAATAGTCAGGGCCATGTAAGGACGGCCCCATGAAGTGCGAGTGTGTGTTGTGGGAGACTGCCGTATATTCGTGTTGTGCCTTCTTGTATTGTGGAGCTCTTGCTGTTTTTATAGTTCTTTATCACTAAAGCATGCCGCTGAAGAACCAAGGAACCCACCCAACCCGGTCTCATGCTACTGACAGCCGTCCCACTCCTTTAATGCTAAGAGAAGCAACTACCACTTTTGGACTTTGGGTGTGTCTCGGCTAGGGGACAGGACCCAGGACCTTCCTCCTAGAAGCGAGCGCTCAACCGAAGGCCAAAAGTGAGGTGTTGTCAAAAGGAAGACGTTAGGAAGAAGGAAGTAAATTAGAAAGAAAGAAAAGATAATATCATAAATTTATTCGCCTTTTACGATCATGCAATAAGGGTAGCAGGTACATTTTCACGTCCTACCTGCAGGGCATATGCAAGTTAATTACAAGAAGAACGTCACCCTGAAGATCTCAACGTTTCGGTATTGACGTTATGAAAAAAATAACCTGACGTTTCTAAAACTATGACGCGGTATTAACCAATAAGCGAGAAATCAAAGCCAGTCACAGATAACAGGTCCGTTTCGGTTATTTAGAACAACTGGTTCGACCGTGTGTTAAAGTCATTATTTCAAGTATAAATCCTGACGCACTTGCTTTTTTTCATACAGGCCTGTGAGGGCTTTGTCAAAGCGCATATAAAACAATATAAAAACGTCAGATCCGTCTTTAATTAATAAAAGAACAACTAGGTTCAACCAGTCAAACCGTATAATCGACAACAGTCCAGTATTTTGACACTTACACTAAAATTTTAACAGACGCCGACTGCCAGGGTGATTCCATAAACCCAACTCTTTTCGAGAGACGAGCTACATTGTAACTAGGTAATGATACTTTTGTTTTTAAACATTACTGTTTTTTGCCGATTTTATCCGCTTTGTGTACTATGATCTTTAATGAATTATTTTGTGAATTTATGAAAAACTATAACTGGCGCGCAGAAACCTTATACAGGGTGTCCAAAAGAACATGTCCCGACTATAAGCTGTTCTTCGCGAAAAAATATTATTGCATGAATTACTACATTATGGAGAGTAAACGATATCAATATCTGTTGGGATACAAATTAGGTACTGCTAGAATTTCATAATGAAACAATATAATGTCATTAGTGCCATCATCGGAAACAATAATACACGGGTTATTGTAGCAAACATCTTATTTTTGACGATGAGACTAGT